>MU158982.1:98127-129494 GCA_015888305.1 Antheraea pernyi
GCCATAGCGAAGGCGCGCGCGGACTGAGCGCGCCCGCCCGCCCTGCGCCGGCGCCTCGACGCCGCCCGCCCGGCACGCGCGCATGCGCTCTACACTCTACGCTCTCTCACTCCAACTCGCTCGTACTTTACATTTTGTTTACATCGAATTTTGTCTTCTTATACTCAGAAGGATTATTAAAGATTTATTTAATTGTTTTCGAAAATAATGGCTACTAACATAACTCGTGTACATCAAAAATTAATGTACAAATACTTTATGTGTTCTTAATGAAACCTCTTTAACTCGTTTTTATTAATTTCATACAGAGTAAGCCAATAAAGAACTACATACCTAAACATTATAAATTATTATAATTTTATATAATATAATATTCTAAGCTACCTACATGTTGAATGAGAAATATGAGTGTATGGATTAATATAAATGTATATCATAACCGTAAAAATCCCAAAGCTATACGCCTTATGATTATGTTGACTGCATACCTAACATTATAAATTATTATAATTTTATATAATATAATATTCTAAGCTACCTACATGTTGAATAAGAAATATGCATGTATGGATTAATATAAATGTATATCATAACCGTAAAAATCCCAAAGCTATAAGCCTTATGATTATGTTGACTGCAGTTCCAGATACTTGCAAGAGGAGTATATCCATCGGGAAAAGGGTACATGCAGTACAGACAATATTCCCTGAATGAATCGTTTTACAGTAGTTTTGGACCGGTTTTTTACGACATGGTATGAAAATCGTAATCCAGTAAATTGTGCAGCAAGTTGTGACAAATGAAAACTTTTCGATTGTCTTTTTTGTTGGCATCCTAATTTATCCAATTAGTATATCTCAGATATATACATACTTAACGTTATAAAATATTTGATTAGCCAGTTTCATGAGACACTTCATGTAAATCTAAGGTGCACATACTTTTTCGATTTTCGTCATAAAAATTGTTGTAAGTAAGGAGTAAGTAATAAAATAATATATTGTAATAGTCTGGAGAAGCTATTAAGACCTTGCTAGGTCAATAGCGTAATCTGTTCTTTTTTGTTTTATGTCATAGGTGGGAAACTAACAGGTGGGTCACCTGCTGTTAAGTGATCGCAAGGAGGAGTCGCAAGTGCATTGCCACCCTTCGGGGGGAAGTGTTAGGGGAGAGAGAGGGAGAGGGGAGGGGAGGTGGGCCTTCGGCGCTCTCACTGACCGAACGAAATGCAACAATGCAAGAAGCACTGTTACATCACGTCGGTTTTCTATGAGAGGGTGGTACTACCCCGGGCAAGCCGACCCATTCATGCTAAAACCAGTAATAGTTTCAGAGTGGCTCTACCACCATTGTTCGAAAAAAAAAATACATACCAATCATTTTTAGAAAAGTCTGTCTGCCCGTCTGTCTATCTGCATAAAGCATGTCTTCGAGAGTAATTTAGTCTTTGATTCATTAAAATGGATCCACTCTATCAAAAGTTATTATAGTTTTCATGACGACGCGGCGTAAGTATGAAAAAAAAGTAGACAAATTATTGTTTTTTTTTTTTCGAACTGACTACGCTATTTACCAAGCAAGGTCTTAACAGCTTCACTGGACTACCAAATAAATGGACTTAATACATTCAGATGACATTATTAGTCACTGACTATTTTTTCATTCGATTCCACGTGGACGGAGTCGCGGCCACAGCCAGTATAAAAATATGTTAGTTAATATATTGGGGACTGATAAAGCTTCAACACAGTTTCACCTGTGGATTGTCATGAAAATTAGAGCACATGTTTTCTTTTTTTTATATCATAGGAGGCAAACGAAAAGGTGGGTCACCTGATGTTACCACATGCAACACCAGGGGAGTCGCAAGTGCGTTGCCAGCCTATAAGAGGCGAACGAACAGGTGGGTCACCTGATGTTACCACATGCAACACCAGGAGAGTCGCAAGTGCGTTGCCAGCCTGTGTTTGTGGGATGGAGAGTGGGGACGGTTTGAGGGAGTGGGGAAGGGGTGACGGAGAGGGGAGGTGGGTTATTTTATTGTTATGTTATTTTCTTCATGAAGAAGGTTCTTATACTATCAATTATACTATAACTCGGCACTGAATGCTGTGAGTTTATATTTTATTGTTATTAAATTTTATATTCTACTAACAAAAAAATAAAACAAATGTATGTTCAATGACAATGACCATAGGTTCGAGTCTAAGAATATTCTTAAGAAATCGCCATAGTTTATATAATCTAACTTATTATACGTAGATAGTAACACCTGCTAAGATATAGGATTATTCATACAAATACATTTTTGGTACAAATATAAACGGAAATGTCTAAGTATATATAGACAACGCCGTCTATTGCGTTTTTATTACAAACCAAGCGAAAATACTGTGACATTTATAGCCTATACAACGAGAGAAACCAGTCAATACGAATTACGTTCGTGTTTTCAGGAAATGATCAAATCTATGTAATACGGTAAAAAAAACACAGCCTCGATAATAATTGGTGCAATCATTTTATACAGGTACCTAATATTTATCGTGTTACATTTATCTACAACTTGCTTTTGCTCCCGGCTTTCCTCGCGTAAATTTACATGTTGAGAATAAAATATAGCTCATGTTACTCGTTAATAATGTAGCTTTTTTTAAATCGCTGATGTATTCTTTGAGTTTAGAAAACACATTATCAAAACATAATGTGTAAATGTGTATATCTCATAAAACATGACAGGTAATTTAGAAAACACATTATTAAAACGTAAACATAATGTGTAAATGTGTATATCTCATAAAACATGACAGGTAATTTGATGTATGATGAAAGAATGAAAAAGACACATTCAAAATACAATCAGATGTAAGTACAAATTACGGTACAAATCATATACAAAGTTAATTTAGATAGAGTAATAAAAAAACGTGTGTGTACTTATGTACAAGCGTTAGAAGTTATACTTCTTTGGCGTAAAAGATAAAAATCTTGACACTAACAATAGAAAAAGTTGCCTATAGCTAACTTCAGGGTGTCGGTTTTTCGTAACGGTGTTCGCGCGTATCGTAAAAATTTAATGGTGACATTTTCCCTAAAACGCCAAAAGAAGTATAACTTCAAAAATGTAATCCACAAGCTGTGGTCATACTATGAAAATCAAAATCCTCTCCTGGTAATAATTTAAATTAATTATAGTCGAGATGTTAGACTCTTTCACGAAAAAAACCACTGTGAGGATTTTGATAAAACCGTACAATATAGTTTATATACTAGAATAACAAACACGCTACCGTTTATAAAGATATTGATTAAATTGGCCGAAATATAAATAATGAAAATATGAAAATATATTTTTTGTAGATCTTAATAATTCTTAACTCGAGTTTTTGGCGGGATCTTGGAATGTCATCTTGTAGATTTTATATTTTACTAGCCTTTGCCCGCGACTTCGTTCGTTCGCAACTAATACGCAACGGAGGTCTCAAGAGGAAAAAAAACCCGATTTTGAAACATTCTTCAGTGGTGCTCCGCTCCTATTGGTCTTAGCGTAATGATATATAGCCTATAACCTTCCTCGATAAATGAGCTATATAACACTCAATATAATTCTTTAATTCGGGCCAGGAGTTCTTGAGATTACCCCCTACAACGTCACAAACTCACAACGTCACAAACTTTGCCTCTATAATATTAAGTATAGATTCATTATCTTCGATTATTTAGCTCTATGTTATGTAATATTGGTATTGTAATACTGGTGTTTTACGTAATGTAATTTGGTTGTGCACAAGTAAAATAGACGGGAATAATACCACGGAGCATTCTGACTTGCTACAAAAACTCCATAGAAACTTCTAACAAGCCGGCCACAATATCTTACTTCATTGAAATGATCGCAAGAGACTCGACAATGGCAGTAATAATGTACCAGAAGCTTAGTTGTCAAAAAAAATCCTAACTCACGTTTCGTAAAATACACGACATATTCAATATTTTGATTTAAAAAACAGGATGTATTGCAAAGATACGCGATAGAAGGGAATCTTTTTTTATTACAGGGAAACATTTTAATTAAAAATAATATGGGGCCTCGCGAATCATTAAATATTAAGTTTCAGGAATTCGGTATCTTAAGTCTGCCCTCCCAATATATTCTTGATAATTTAATGTATGTCCGCAAAAACTTAGATATGCTGGATCTAGTAAAAGACCAACATAATTTAAATACTAGAAACAGCAACAAATTGGTTATTCCATACTTCAGACTCACTAAGTTTAAAAACAGTTTTATAGGTATAATACTTTATAACAAAGTCCCAAAACACATTATCGATTTGCCGGATAGTGAGTTGAACAACCATATCAAGCTGGTTTTAATATTTACGGGCTATTATAGGGTGGATCAATATGTGAACGATTGTGATAACTGGAAATGACTCCCCTCTCTGTGCATCCACTGTCAACGATGTGTTATGCATCAACGAATGTAACTACTTATGTTTTGTAAAAATATATAACACTAGCTGTCACTTGCGACTCCGCACGAGTTGTTTTTAAACGTATTAAAGAAATGTAAAATTGTAAGTAGGAGTGTACATTACAGAAATGCTTTTTCAAAAACATTTGTAACTACGACACGCACGCCATCTACTGTAACATGTAACGCGTACATTAGATATGTGAATACGAATAGTATATCGAATGGGATGGGATTTATCATTAGCAACATACCTGGAACTTTAACCTACTATATACCAAACTCAGTGCTCACTAACACTATATAAGAAAGTAATAAAAATTTTAAACTATACATTATCGAACAATATGTCTTAAATCGTTTATTATATAGATATAACATGCCCATATTTTTGATATAATTGTGTTATTATTATACGTTGCTATAATCATTGAGTTATGTAGATGCAAATGCGCTAAATAAAATAAATTGGCCGCCAAATTGACCAAATTGATAATATAATTCAAATTATATACATTTATTCTTACTCCACTACTTCATTGAGTCCACTACAGCGCACGTCTCACGCGCTTGTTTTTTTTGATCAATTACACACGAACGAATGCACAGGTAACAGTTCATCACTACAAAGTGTAAAACAAAGTCCTCTGGTCTGTCTGTTTATCTGTTCTCGATAAAGTCAATAACTACGGAACGGATTTTCATGGGGAAGGTGTAAGTATAATTTCTCAAGATTTTCTTTTTATTATCAGAACGGGACGTCTGCCGAGCCCGTTAGCTTAAAATAAAATAGCTCATTAGTTGGTAAGCTGACAGTGAAAGTCTCGTAAAAATCAGTTCAAGCATTTCGGATATGCCAAGGCGGCCGAAGGCGAATAAAAAACCTAAATAGTCTTTTTATTACATTATTAAATCGGACGGCCAGTTCCTGAGATTAACGCGTTCAACCAAACAAATAAACAAACTCTACAGCTTTATATATTAGTATAGATAGATGGAAAGATAAACTAGATCATGTTTCTTGCCGGTTCTTCTCGATGACTGGGTTAATTTGCGAACCGGTGGTAGCTTTGGCGTTCATAAGTCCTTGCTCAGGGCCTAAATTGAATAAAGGATATATTGATCTTTTTTTTGCAATAAAATACAACCAAAAGCCAACGTCACGCGGTGTTCCCAGGCGGTCACCCATTCAAGTACTGACCGCGCCCGACGTTGGTTAACTTCGGTGATCCTACGTCCTACGAGAACCACAACATTCTACCCGACACAGTGTTTACCCCCACCACTTTAAAAACTTCTTTTCTATTCTTTTTTTATTATCATTTTTGTACTGCAATAAAATATTAATAGCAACTTACAATAAATACTCCCATATTTATCTCTTTTAAGGTCAAGCAGACATTTGGACATCTTTTCATATACTATGTGAAATGTCGATATCTGTTAAACCTACAATATTAACTTTCAAATGCAGCTCATAGAATATAGCTATATGCCCTTGGCGCCTTATTTAGAATATGAGAGTAAAAAGCTTTATCACCAATGTAGGTACTGCATCATTACGACTATTCCTACAGTGCAAGATCTAGCTCATTGTAGGATTCGAACCTAAATCTTAGCTTATATCACCGCCTCCAGTAAGTTACGATAAAATATAATTCAAAAACGTATAGTTATCTGCATGTTATAAACTAATCCCGCATTTATAGTATTTATAAATGACTAACTAGCCCCACCGTGTTACTCATGCTGTGGGTTCTATATAATTTTATGGCAAAAAGTATCATATAATTATATTATATTCCCGAAAAACATCAAAACATATAACTAATATATATGCAATCTATTTTAACGAAAGGTGATTCACGCCTAAATAATATAATGTATTCAATATAGACAATAATATTATAATACACTACTAAAAGGTGTCAAATATAATGATATAATATACATATACACACAAAATAATATGGTAGGTATGGTAGGTAAATGGGTAACAAAATTCTTGTGCTTAGACATATATTTCAAATAAGTATATTTTTCAAAGAGTATTTATGTATATAGATTGCCCTGTTTATACAGCGCGCTAAAATGTAGCTAACGCCATCTTATATAAGTTATAAGCAACATTTGCCGTCAGAATTTCTATACATAATTTCAGAACGAAAAGAAAGGAATTATTATTTTGGTGTTGTGAAAACTCAAATTATACAGTTAATAAATATATTATTTTGATAAGACTAATTATTTTTACGATATCAATATAATAAATAATAATAACAGAAAATTTTTGGTTTTGACAAATTCATGTCAAGATGTCCTATATAGATAATGTAGTCTGTGGACCACAGACAGTGAATCTGTCAACAATTCTCGGTAATAACCAATCAGAAACTAGCACAAACGTCACTTACCTGTCACGTGGTGGGGGCAAAATATACATTTTCGAACGAAATACACAAGAGTTTTTTATTCAATCGTGGCTTCGTGTGCCGCTGTGAATCGTTTTTTTCGTGTCGCGGCCGGTCGCCATCTAAAACAAAAACTATCTTGTGAATGTGAGAAGTGCTTTGTGAAACGTACAATGGATAATATTAATTGATTATTAAAACATAGTGTAAAGTGGCAAAAGTTATCTACTTTAGATTGGTGGTAAGTTTTATTTGTTTTTTAAATTTCTCACCTTTGTTTTACCTGTCCTATGGCTTATTGTTTAATTTCGTAGCAATCTTATCATGAAATATTTGGTAGCTGCTAATAAGAATGATTATAAACTATGATTTATAGAAAGTAATTGTGAGACGATAGATCATTTTGTAAATAGATTGTGGTCATGTGTTTTTTTTACGTATTTATTGCTTTTATACAGTGTGGACACGTTTCAAGTCAAGCTATTGCAACGACGATGAAGTAAAAAATAAAATGGCCTGAAATATAAGCAAAATGTAAATAAAATGTACACTTCTATGTTTTTTTTAATATTAAAACTGACTGTATTAAATCCAACGAAGAATGTTTCTAGGGCATTGTAAACGTATCTACAATGTTGTATTCAAATTTATGGCATATAAATATAACCAATTCATTATTACGATATGAATTTCATAACATACCTACTTGTTGTGTTTGAGCAAACTTTTAGTATTTATTTCTATGATAATGTTCACAGTGTGAAAACAACATATGTCGAAAGAACGCTTTTTTATTTTCAAAACAAGCTGATTGAATTTATGGTGCAAAAATGTGGATATAGTTAGTTTTAACTATAGTTAACTAATGTCAGAGAGGAATTGTCATGTGGGGTGTCTGTAATCCTTGGGGCTAGGGAGCTTCTCTAAACTTGACAGTGCTGATAGTTTTTAGGGTCTATGGACCCTATATCTGTGAAATTATTTAGACCAACACCCTAAAAGTCACAATAAAAAAAATCGGACATTGTATGAAAGAAATCAGAATTTTGAATAAAATTTCACTGGAGAAGTAAAAACCATTTTTTTTAATGTATTTCATTGGTAGAAGACTAATTGACTTATAGCCATTAGTAAATTAGTCATCAGTAAATTAACCTTTCCACTGTCAATTTCACTTTCTACATTGTCCATGTGAGTATAATATGAACATTTTAATTTTATTTATGTTTGGTATATAATAATGTAAGTATGTAACTCTTCAATAATCCACCAGTAATGGTAGTATATGGTAGGCTCATCTATTACCAACTCTTTGACTGATGGCATGATTTCAGATTTTACTCTCTCAAACAATAATCATGACATATTATATATGTACATTTAGGGATAAAGAAAACAATATAGGATGGATACCTATCGTCCTGAAAAAATTTGTTTTTTGCAATATATACATAAAATTTACATTAATGGGAGTGAAGCTACTGGCAAAAGCTTATTTTCTCTTAGATATCTGAACAAAATATGGCTTCACCAACATGCTACAGAGGAAGAGTTGTTTTGATGCTAAGAAACCCCTTGCTTGCATTGAAATGAGATGGAGAAAGGGTAAATATCTGGCAGTTTGTCCCTATACGATGCAAATTGTGTTTTTAGAAAGAATTGACAAGAATATTAGAAAAGCCATCATACTAAAGCCTACGGAAAGGTTTTGCTTAAAATTCTTGGTTTTAATAACCAGTTTTAATTTTGAAAATTAAACATATCTTTCTATAGTGTAAGGTGATTGAAATTATTTCGTCTTAAAATGGACTTAACAGTGCTTCAGTATATTTTAGTTATTGACATTCTTATATATATATAATGAGTGAGTCATTAATTAAACTCGAGCTTATGTTAGACTTATTATGTCGTCCTAACTAATATTATAAGTGGAAATGTGAGTTTTTTCATTATGTTTCATGCCTTAATATGATAATCCTTTATGCCTTGATAATCAATCATGAAGATTACTACACATGATAATTGGAGTACAGAAAAGGGCATAGAGGGTACCTTTAATATTTGAAAAAAGTACTGCCTCCAAGGTGTACATCAAATGTATCAATTTTTTTTTATTGTGACACAGCAAAGTGCCTGCACTATGCTTGATGGTGGTAACCACAATACAATCCAAAAACAATGGCTTTTTCATTACGTTTCATGCCTTAATATGATAATCTTTCATGCCTTGATAATCAATCATGAAGATTGCTACACATGATAATCGGAGTACAGAAAAGGGCATAGAGGGTACATTTAATATTGAAAAAAGTACTGCCTCCATGGTGTACATGAAATGTATCAATTTTTTTTTTATTGTTACACACAGCAAAATGACTGCACTATGCCTGATGGTAAGCACAGTATAATCCAAAAACAATGGCGACCACCGAGTGACTCACTATCCATCGCCGGTCGCCGCTGTCATGCCGGCCTGCGAAAAGCTGGATATGCACATGCTAATCCCGAAACGCGACCCGCAGAAGCGAATCACTGTGACGGGCTATTTCGCCATATACATGGTGGTTGCGACCCAGTCAGGGTGTAAAACCCTACCAACCCGTTTTCGCCATTGCCTCGTTCGTTATTCAGCAGGGTGCACCACGTGCAGGTGAGGTTGGCTTGTTCTCAAGTCTTATGATGTTTATTGATCATAATTGTAAGATTTAAATCGTACAAAAGCCTAAAAGTAAATTTATTTGGTACTATATAAAAATTACTAGAATCTAGATAAAGGCAAGGGAGCCGAATTATAGATTAAATATCAGCCCGAAAATACATTCGAGATCGTATCGGTCGGCGCGGTGTTATCGACGCGGTTGTGATAGTGTTTTGTCTTTGTTTGAAACAATCCACCATAGTACCATTGTGTTAGGTACAATAAAATACAATAACGTAACTCATTGCACATCTGTGCCGTGCGTAGGGTTGTCCTACTGTTTTCGTACATACTCGGGAATTCCTGTAGGTTTCTCGTGCTAGTTTTCGATTACATAATTAAAAATTCTACGCCAGCTATTAAAAGACACAAAAAACATGGTCATATTTTGTTGCAGCTGCACAATTCTGCCAGTGTCAAATTTTGTGACAACGATTTAAACCTAATTAAATAATACCACTGTATTATATACATACATAATATAACACTTTTTATATACATATATAAATGGCTTGTGCGTCTGTCTCGTAATTGTAGGATTTAACCGTTTGAGGTTTTATTCACAGGGTTTATTTTATTTTGTTTGGATGATATTGATAACTGATTCGTTACATTTCTTTAAAAATGAGCTAAATCCCATTTTAGCCGTGCCTAATATTTTACGTTGTTGTTCAAGATCTTCGAATTGTTTGCTTGTAAAATATGAAGTTAAAAAAAAACCTTATGGACGGCAAACTTTGAACTTCGTACTCTTTCTAGAAAAATTGGCAATTAAAAAAAATTAAACGTTATATAAACCATGCAAACTGGATTTAACTAATTTTTAAGTGTAACGACAGAAACATACTAGAATCCGATAAAAAAAAATAGTGCGTGGAGTCCCTCCGCGCGGAATAAGTGAAACTTCGTAATGTGGAAATGAAAATAGGAAGGGGTAGAAATTGATTTTTAGTGAAATCATATTGTTTCTTTAAGACAAACTTTATTAATATTGCTTACAGTTCACAATTGATCGCATCTTTTAATTATCATTTTCGAGTGAAGAAATATCCATATCTATAACATTTACAATGGGATTATGATAACTAAAGTAAGATACCGAAATGTTTGATTATTTTTCTCGCTTTGTCTCTTTCTATTCCCCCTCCCCAGGAGCGTTGAACGTTTAACGCAACAGTGCTTTCATACCCCCTCCATGGTAGCGTTAATCGTTTAACGCAACCTTGTTAGAAATCGCATTAGAAGTTTCACTTCAATAGATTGAGAGGATGTAGTAGTTATCAACAAATTATATAACTAAATCAAAATGGTTCATATTCGCGTTACATATCATTTTAGTGTTAAAAATCTCAAAAGTGGACCATATAGCTGGCGTCTTGGTCGAGTTATTAATTGCCACAATTAGTAGAACAACGCATGTCGTGTCGGCTAGTTGTTTACTGCTATAATTATAGGGTTAATTTTATATTTATTCAGTAGGTTTAACTGTTTGTTTTTGTTTGCAAAAACAACTTATTAGTCACGAGATTAAGACAGTATAAAATAAAACAAGCGATTCGGTATCAAAGTTGATTTACTGTAATTTGACACTTTCGGTAAGGTAAACAATAGTGTGTTCGTATCGAAACATAGGATAGATTATGAATTAATTATTATTTAAACAAAATAGGTACAACTAATGACATTATAACTATAAAGCGGTAGATACGTCATTAGCGCTTCTACACCGCCTTGTTAAAATATGGCTACTAACATACTTTGGACGACTGCCCCGTCAATCCACCCGTGTCTAAACGGCATATAACTATTTCTTTTTCACCATCGATATATAAAATGTGGAAGTAAGATAGCATATTGTGAATATCGATGGTGAAAAAGAAATAGTTATATGCCGTTTAGACACGGGTGGATTGACGGGGCAGTCGTTCACAATATGCTATCTTACTTCCACATTTTATCTATGACAGTGTGGCGTTACAATATTACTTTACGTATGTGTGCGTTATCGTGCCATTTGTTTTGTCAAAATATTATATAGGTCACATATCTACAGCTTTTTACTTATAATATCTTTGGGTACAACCCTAGATTATTTCTGCAAGAACAAACGCTATGAATAGGTAATTTGGAAAAGTAACCATACTGTAATAACAGTGGCTGAGTGCCGTGTACGGACACAGAAAATTATTGGCTTTTGTAGGTTATCATGTTTTTTCATTTCAAATAACTTGCCTCTGAACAAGGTTGCCATGATTATCTATAATATGCTATTTAATTGGACATTGTCTAATCCTAATCTATTATAATATAGTGGTGTTGAAATAATAATGTGGAATCTTATAATCGTATCTATAATCAATTCGGCTAGCAATAAACATATCGGTCGATAAGTACGGCCGTTGAAAAACATTCTAGACGTTTCTGACGTTTGATAGTGAGTAAGTCCACTGGAGTTACACGTGAAGGAGTGATGCTTTATAATTATATAGAATGATTTTTTATTTTTTACGTAAATATTACAAAGATTTGGAAAGTATTGAGTTGAAGGAAAATAAGAGTATAATTAATGTGGAAGTCATATCGCAGTGGACATTTTAATAATGACTATGACAAACAACAATATTTGAAAGTATATTACGTTATACAAACCGCTTAGGTAACGGTACCAAATTTAATGTTATATCGTCATACAATCATAATTATAAATCATTTATAAGGCAAGATAATAACAGTGGAGCGATAAACCGCATATATTGCACGTTCGTAGAACGAGCGATAGCCCCTATCAGCTATATCATGAAGCTGATATTGTTAGAACGCTTATCGTAAGGAGTTCAGTGGATACGTGTCCGTACAGTTGTCAATACACAAAATGGCTGAATATCGAGCTGGTAAAGCCGGGATCAACGCCGAAGCTCAGGCGAGGATTCACAGCAAATACAACGATGAAGTCGCCCGCGAGGCACTTGAATGGATCAGGAAGCTGACCGGCGAACCGGCGAACACCGACGGGTCTGCGGACAATTTGTACGAGATCCTAAAGGACGGCACCCTTCTGTGCAAGCTCGTAAATACCATCCAGGAGGGATCGGTCAAGAAGGTCAACCAATCGACGATGGCTTTCAAGTGCATGGAGAATATCAACGCGTTTTTGGAGGCAGCGAAAAAGTTGGGTGTGCCGCCCCAGGAGACGTTCCAAACGATCGATTTATGGGAGAGGCAGAACCTGTACTCTGTCGTCACTTGCTTGCAGTCTTTGGGCAGGAAGGCGTCCAACTACGGTAAGCCGTCCATCGGTCCCAAGGAAGCAGATAAGAATATCCGTGACTTCTCCGAAGAACAGCTGAAGGCCGGGCAGAATGTCATATCTCTGCAGTACGGTACCAACAAAGGCCAGCAGTCTGGTATTTCCTTCGGCAATAGACGCCAAATGTGATATATTTATTTTTGTTCGTAATTTATACTGTTCTAATAGAAAATAAATAATTTCTTATTTTTTTTATGTAATGCCTTTTATTTATTGGGTAAGGTGTGGCCGTAAGTATTACTCAAGTATGCGTAACGATTGATTAGCCGACACAGATAACACACAGAATGTCTTGCTTTTTGATAGTGTATTAAATTTTAATCTGTTTGAAATTTTGTTACAGTTTTTGAGTTTTCTTTTTATCATTTTTACTTCATTATAAGTAATTAGCGACAGTAGGCTACTTTTTATTCGCGTTTATAATAAAATAAAATTATAGCTTATTACATATACACTTCGGGACAACGTAGTTTTCTATCGAAAATCGAATCTGTATCGTCGGAGATTATACGTCTTTGAAACAAATAAATTTGAACTCTTGATAATAATTCGACCATAGCCCGATGCTATGCATTTTTGTAATCGTTGCGATCAAAAGTGAAAACTTCTGGTCGCTAAGATTTATTGGCGTGTTCTAGGAGTTGAGAGAGAGGCTTTCCTTCTTTTTTTTTCTAGGTTACCCGTGCCATCGCAAGTATAGTCACATTGTCACATACTGACAAATAAAAATATCAGGCAACAATGTAGCCAGTTTCTCGTAAATGAGGAAATCTATTATAGAATTTTGTATATATTTACAACTAACTAATGTTAGTTTTTATGAAAAGATGAATCAGATCGAGTTTCTTGCCGGTTCTTCTCTATGACTGGGTTGTTTTCCGAACCGGTGGCAGTTTTAACGTTCATAAGTGCCTTCTCAGGGCCTAGATTGAATAAAGAGTATTTTGATTTTAACATTAATTAAGCAATAAAAGAACGTAATGAAGGGCTAATTATAAGTTTTCATTTATAAAAATATAAATTAATAGAAAACATTGAAAGAAGAAATAACTATTAAAATCTTGTAACATAAATATGTTATGTTATTACTAGTTGCCCCCGCGAACTTCGTTTCACCTTATGATTTTTTTTCTTAGTCTACCTTTTTATTAAATACATACCAACATAAGAAACATTTGCTATGCTGCCCCAAAGATACTATTCTCTTTTCCGGAATACAAACTGAGAATGCGAAATATTTTAAGCAAACTGCAGTAAAATGGTAAAATTACATGCGTCAAATCAAAAAAAGCATCGTAATTACGGATGCGTTCAAGTTGTTAATAGCAATTTGAAGCTGCATTCATTATTACAGAAAAAGAAAACTGTTTTTAAGGTTTTCCGTGCAATTTATCAATTTTTTCTCTGCATAAAAACCTTCCTCAGAGTTCAAGGAATCAAATCAAAAATTACTCGAATTGGATCAGCCGTCTTCGAGTTTTGCGCTTAGCAACATATTTAACGATTCATTTTTATTTATATAGATTTTAAAGAAGTAAAGTTTCGTTATATCCCGATTTACTGATCCTTTACCAATATTTTTTTAACTAATAGTAAGATACTTTATCCCTAAACTGAATTTAAAAAAACAGATACTTTATCCCTAAACTGAATTGAAAAAAACTGCATCAGTATTTGAAAAAAAATCGACGAAAAAGTTTTTATTTGTCAAAACAAGAGCTACACACAGTCGCTTGATTATTCTTAGTGGGTATATAGGGTATACACATACACAAAGGGATTCATTTTGAAACATGGTTTATTTAATGATCGTAGATGAATTTTAACTAAATTATTTTGTTATTAAAATTGATATTGTTACTAATAAATGGCTGCGTATTAGTCTTAGTTAAAATATTTTTTATTTATACTTCTATCCTAATATTATAAACAGGTAAAGTTTGTGTGTTTGTGACGTTGTAGGGGGTAATCTCAGTCTAAAGTTCTTACAGTATTATATAGCTCATTTATCGAGGAAGGTTATAGACTATATATCATCACGCTAAGACTAATAGGAGAGGAGCACCAATGAAGAATGTCTAAAAATTGTTTTTTATTTACTTGTATGTACTTTTAACTATTCCAGTCGAAGTCGCGGGCAGAGGCTAGTATGGAATTTTCGTAGGCTGTTTTGTATTTCTTTAATTTTATTAGTACTGCTTAACAGCTATAACTCTTTTACAGAGTTTAAGTTACCCTATTCAATTTTAACATTATCGCTTAACCCACATGGAATAGAGTAATGATATGTAGCATAAATAAAGAGTCTGCTATCTGCAAGTAGATCCAATTAAAATCGGTTAAGCCGTTTTAAAAGAAGCCTGGACAAACAAAAAAGACTTCAATTTTATTTATATGTATCTCTCTCTAATATATTATACATCGTAATTTTTTTACCTTATCCCCCGTTCGCTTAATCAGTCTGAACGTACCTATAAAAATTCCACGGAAAACACATTTCTAAGAATAATGACATAATCAGAGACATAATAATATTCGATTACAAGGAATCGTTGAAAAAATAACTGTATAATTTTATTGATGAATAACTTATGATAAATAAATACAGAAATGATAAGGTGATAATAATGCCGCATAAGTTTTACGAGTTCGAACATTCCAACGATATGTGTGTGAATTAGATTAATTCAGTCCAAAAATCGAAAAGACGGATGATCCTTACGTTTCTTTTTGAGCAATATTCTCTGGTCTGAGGAAAATGAATGTCGAAACACCTCTGTTTGAAGTCGATGTCTTACATAATCGAAGCATATCGATCTAACGTCGGTTATCAAAGTGGTTACTATGCTGACGATAAGTAGGTATCGTTTATATTTGATGGTAAATTATGTAAATTTTTATATGATTACTAGCGGTCCCGCGGTCCTGCCTTGAAAACAAGGGTGGTAGGGTTGCAACCATCATGTATATGGCGAAAAAGCGCGTCATAGTTATTCGGGATCAGCCTATGCATATCCAGCTTTTCGCAGGACGGCATGACAGTGGCGACCGGCGATGGATAGTGTGTCACTTGGTGGTCGCCATTGTTTTTGGATTGTACTGTGCTTGCCATCAGGCATAGTTCAGTCATTTGACCGTGCTACTATAAAAAAAAAGTTTTTGTAAGATGGCTTTACAATATTTTTCTGCAAAAGTCCCCCAGGCCATATCGGATAGTTAGGTAGAAAAAAAATTATGTATATAGGTTAGTGTCAGAGTATACCGAATAATACACGGCGATTCTACTAAATCAAAGGGACAGAAGACGACCAACAATTACTTCTTTTATCACGTATTTCAACAATAAAGTCTGGCTCATAACTATATATGTATTACCCAAAAATGTTTATAGCCTCAAAGATAATCATTCAAAATCAAAATGTACTAGTAAAAATGTTATAGACATCTCTATAACAATATTATACATAAAGATACCGGTATATTTAGTGTTTTTAAAGAGGAAATACTTACATTGCCGCTGATAAAAAGAAAACTATAATACGCACCGGACAATAAACAAATGTACACGTCAGAAATACAGTACCACAGACTATACCAAACTGAACAAATAATTATAGATTTTTCATGGGATCATAGATCGTATCTTATATACCAAGATGTAGAATGAACGAGATTTTATATAATATATTTCTGCTTTATACTACTTTGAATGGCGACTATTATAATTACTCATGTTGTGGTATATGATTTGGCTTAATTTTTACGATCGGCCGCCTGCCTGACATCAACCCTCCTTGGGATTATTTTGTTGTACCACTGTATGTATGATTATTATTATATAGTTAAGACATCAGGGCTCTTTTTTTTAACCCTAAAATATTTTCCGTTCCGGTTAAAAACGAAGTTCTTCCAGATTATGGTTTGCTTGCTATATTGCCATTTTTTTCTCAGTATTCGTGGCTTCAGATTCTTCACAGTAATAATAATATAATATTAGATATAATAAACCATTATAAAAATACAAAATATGAAAACTATAATAGAAAAATAGATGCAAATAAAATGACATGTCAATAACTCACGTATATCATGTATGCTTTAGTTTAGTAATATCCAACAGTCGTGACGCTGCAATCAAGGCAACAGTTCAAATTGGAAGTTCAGCCTCTTAGATGGCCCTTGAGATTGCTGCCATACAGCCGAGTGTCTTAACCGCTCATCTAATAAGTCCGATAAAGTTGTAAAAACTCGTCAGGCCAACAACGTTGCACAGAAAGAAAGAAAGAAATATTTTATTCATAAAGCACAACATAAAATACAAGTATACAAGAATGGACAAAAATATGCATATCTGTGCATTATGAAATGGTGTCCAGCTCAGCATATGCTAGCGTTATGAGAAGCACTAAGCGCTGATTTTCAGCTGGAACCCAATGCAAGCCACGGTGCTTAAAAAACTAATTAAACTATGAATTAAAATTATATAATATATTTATAGGGAAAGTAAGTAATGTACAAAAAATAATACGGTTCATAAAGAGATATATATATATAGGGGAAATTAATGCAATAAAAAGTAGGATATATAAAACAACATACAAGAGAAGCAATTAATAATATTAGTATAGATAGTCTTTATACTAGTCAGGGTATTTTCAAGTTTTGAATAATATTGAAAATTGCAGGAAAAAGTAAACTTCTTTTCTTTTACACTGTTTCAGCTCTATCTAATTAAGGGAACGAATCAATGATGGCGCTGTGATAACACGTCACACATCTATCGACGTTGATTCCACCCCTACAATGAGCTCGAACCTATGGTGAAGGAAAACACACATGGTGGAAGTGTATTTTCTAACGTTCAATTGACTAAATACCACTTTCAATTTGGAAATCCGTGGCTAACCTTCATTAGGTATATTGCGGCAGATGCATACATCTGTGAGTCAACCCTTTAGGCTTAACGTGTTAGGCTCATCAGCCACATCTTCACCGTCGCACTATCAGGTGAAATTATTGTCAAATTCTTCTATCAGAATGAAAATTAGTAGAATATATTAAATTCCCATATAGTTATAACTTTACTTCGTTTGCTTTTGTTGGTTGGCTTTCCTTAAGTCATTATTTTTTGCAGGTTTTTTTTGTTGTTTTACAGAATATGATTAAAATTTCTAGACTTTTAAGTGTAGAACAGAAATACAGTATTTATGTAAAAAAAAAAACTGAAATTTAATTACTATTATATAGGCTAAAATATAAAATAGTAAACCTTTTTATACAACGGCTACTGCTAGATATATCCATAGAAAATCCGATTCTCAAACAGTTGTTATCCTCATTTATTTGTTCCAATAGTTCAAGGGAACGGTAGCGGTAGAGTATTTATAACTCTCGTTACAAAATATTCTAAGGCTTTTTCCCCGACCCTTGTAGGACCGGCTTAGCGAAACTCGTATAGATCGATGCCCGACCTCCATGTCTACTTACTTTCCGTTATAATTCCGAACAAAATATATATCATAAATGAGCTAAAATTATTTACCGTGTATGAACGTCTATAAGAAAATATCTAGTCAAATATTAAGTAGTCGCATATTACGTACATTATTTATAGTCACTTATTATCCAAAAAAGGTCAAAAAAATTTGAAGCGTTACAACAGCTCTAGTTGCAGTTGTAGGTAAAAACCATCCAGATAACGTCATAACTTAAATTTTTTTATAAAAATCAGTAAATTCGTTTAGGTGGAGAAAAACGAGGTGACGAAGGGCCACATGTACATTGGAATTTAATGCACATATATGAAAAAATTGTCAAAAATTTGCAAGTACGTAATATATATAGGGGAAATTAATGAAATAAAAAGTAGGATACATAAAACAACATACAAGAGAAGCAATTGCAGGCGTGTCCAAAATATATATGCAACTCAAATTGGATGCAAAACCTTTAGTTTACAAGCATTGCGATAGTAATAAAAACTTTTTATAATTAATTTTAAATGTAAGTAATGCGTTGATATTGCGTATTGGAGGAGGTAGGTCGTTCCAGCATTTGGTAGCAGCGAACTTGAAACTGCCTCGAAATGAGGTGGTAACATGGCGATGAGTACATAACAGATGAAGCTCTAGTTCTGTAACTATTCAGATCTCTTGCCCAAACTAGTTTCTCATAAAGATATTCACAGTTCAAAATAATAAAAAAATGTGTGTATGAGTCGGTAAACTTGTCGACGAACGGATATCATTGTTCTCTAATACCCGAGGTTAAGCCTTAAGGTTAAGTTTCATGGGCCTCGGCGGGGGCCACCTCCTGGGGCTCACATTGTGGTGGAGGGAGCCCGGATCAGGGTGGGGACCCAGATGAGATATCTGGGCCTCACCCTGGACGGGCGCTGGCGGTTTGAGTCCCACTTTGCGTTATATAATATATTTATAGGGAAAGTAAGTAATGTACAAAAAATAATACGGTTCATAAAGAGATATATATATAGGGGAAATTAATGAAATAAAAAGTAGGATACATAAAACAACATACAAGAGAAGCAATTGCAGGCGTGTCCAAAATATATATGCAACTCAAATTGGATGCAAAACCTTTAGTTTACAAGCATTGCGATAGTAATAAAAACTTTTTATAATTAATTTTAAATGTAAGTAATGCGTTGATATTGCGTATTGGAGGAGGTAGGTCGTTCCAGCATTTGGTAGCAGCGAACTTGAAACTGCCTCGAAATGAGGTGCTAACATGGCGATGAGTACATAACAGATGAAGCTCTAGTTCTGTAACTATTCAGATCTCTTGCCCAAACTAGTTTCTCATAAAGATATTCACAGTTCAAAATAATAAAAAAATGTGTGTAGTTCACATGGGGTAGAAGTGAAATTTTATGTATGAGCTTATGTGTCACTGTATTGTGAATGATGCAGACGGTACTAACAATATATACTGTTTTATGGCGAGTGTTCTGAAGATTTATTTAAGTTCATACGCGGGCCGGTACGCAACCTTTCCGGCAAGAACAAAGAAGATTGAAAATTATTATTTCTGTCGTACTGGGAAGATGTGCAATCGTCTTCTGGCCAATATAATCCCTTCACCTTACGATATCGGGGCTTTCAAACGAGGCGTGAAAAGGCACTTTTCGAGGTCGGCATGATGGCAACGACTCCGTTGGTATTTAACACCGACAGTCTCGGTTCTCTTTGGACTATACCGTACTTTCCATCAGGTGTTGTGCAGTAATTTTAACTAGTATAAAAAAACTGTCCTCCAATACTCGAGGGCAAGACAAGAGGGCAAGGGAGACACTGCTCCCGTTCTACCCGACACAATGTTTAATCCCACAACTGCATCGTCACACAAAATAGTTGCCGATCAGAAATTTAAAGCCACAGAAAGAAGTTTGACTTCGAAAAGTAATGTTGGTAATTACTTGGAACGAGGTCTGTCGAATTAGTCGGTAAACTTGTCGACGAACGGATATCGTTGTTCTCTAATACCCAAAGTTAAGCGAGGCACTGATCTTATTCTACCCGACACAGTGTTTAATCCCACAACTGCATCGTCACACAAAAAGATTGCGCATCAGAATTTTAAAGCCCTCCTATGAGAAGTTTGACTTCAAAGAGCGATGTAGGTAATTACTTGGAACGAGGTCTGTCGAATGAGTCGGTAAACTTGTCGACGAACGGATATCATTGTTCTCTAATACCCGAGGTTAAGCGAGGCACCGATCTTATTCTACCCGACACAGTGTTTAATCCCACAACTGCGTCGTCACACAAAAAGATTGCGCATCAGAATTTTAAAGCCCTCCCATGAGAAGTTTGACTTCAAAGAGCGATGTAGGTAATTACTTGGAACGAGGTCTGTCGAATGAGTCGGTAAACGACTATTGCCGCGTCGACGAACGGATATCATCCCGTTAGTGCGAGATTATCTTCCAAGTTGTGTCCGCGAGGTTAACGGTAACCCGGCCTTCGGGCACCGGCCGTAGTGAAATGTACCGTGACGGAAGCCTTGCTATCGACGGTATCGTGTTACGTGAGAATCGATTTGCAAATATGATTATTCATATGTAATTGTTAGTTTTGTTATAAACTCCGCGTCAGTTGAACCTTTATCATTATTATGTACTTACATATGTATATATATAATATGTTGTTTCCAAACAGTGACATAAAATCGATCTCGTGTTGATCTGGAAAGAGTAGAGTTTATTTTAAACATTCGTTTTGTAACAATACAATTAATACATCGCTAACCTGGAAGAAGAAACAACATTTAAAGCTATTATTTCACTACAGTACTTTTTTGCACTTTTTAATACATCGTTCATAGCACTTAACACTGGCTTAAGGTGTGAAAGTGTAACAAACAAACTCACATTCGCATTAATAATATTAGTAAGAGTTATTTGAGTTATAGCCGCAAGTACATAACAAGCGATACAAACTTAGTCCGGTGAAGCTGTGGAGACCCTGTCAGGTCAATAGCGTAGTCAGTTCGAAAAAAAAAAGATACAAACTTTTCTTCATGTGTTAATTTATAGACACTATTAGTATTTTAAAAGATAATGTAGATTCAAGACGTAAGGAGCGTGGAGTATCACGAATAGAGACTAAATATAGGCTGAGACTTGTCGATGGGATAAAAAATCTTTCCAAAAATGTTTTGTTGATAACACTAAAGCTTGTCAAAATCTGCTAAACAACAAAAACTATAAAATATCATTTGAGAAACAGAGGTAGAAGATGTAATGTGTTTTTTTTATATAGTTATATGTAATATGTATGTCTATCGCTTATTTAGTTAACTTTTGTTATCCTGAGAAAAGAAGTGTATTTATCTGGCTTATTTAAAAAAAAATCCCGGCCTGTGAATATTCCATTAATTGCTAAGGACATCTGAACCGCGAAATGGCACGGGTGGATCAACCCACTGACCCGCAAACAGCACTTGTTTTTTAATACATCTCATTATAAACGTATTGTTCTTCTTGCAATCTATACTTATTTTCGTTTTACTGCTATTCCTAAAGTAAAATAATTTATAAAATATATGCATAAAAAATATTTCCTCTCTGAGATATCGAAACAAGACTTCCTTATTAAAATATGCATAATTTGCAGTTTTAAAAGTGGTTCTAAAGAATATTTGAATTATAAATAATGAAAACGAAATGGCCAAAAAGAATTATAAAGTAGTCTGCAACAGTTTGATATCGTTTTTTTTTATTCTAAATCTTTGCATTTTACAAACTCCACGTTCACAGAATTTTTATTATATCACATATTTAATTAATGTTAATAAAATCACTTTCAAATAACAGCCAACTCTAAAAAAAATGAAATTTAACTCGCGAAATTTAATCCAAAACGTAGATACCATTAGCATGACGTATTTTCTACTTTAAAGTTCTGTCAAGATGTATAACCAGGAAAACTGTTCGTTTTGCAAATTACAAAATATTTCTTAATATTATCTAGTGAATATGCATGGTGGTAGGGTTATACTAAGTCCATCTAACTACCACCCTCAAATAGAAAATCTGCCGCCAAGCTCTTGTTGGGGTGTCCCGGCATCAGCACTTAGAGCCAGTCCCTCTCAAGGTTTAACGTATTTACCATCTTAGATCACGGCGTCATTTACCATCAGATGAAATTGTGGTCAGACGCAATAGAATAATTTAAAAAAAAAATCGAGTTCGTCGTAAGGACTGCCGACAAACATGATGACACAAAACAATTGAATAACTGTATTCTCTTCAGAACCCATGATTTGTATATTGAAATTATTAACGTTAGTTTGGTTTTCACATCTGTTTGCACTTTGAGCAATAACTTTAAACAGTTTTATTAATTCATCAAACATATGATGGGCTGCACAATCTCAATATTAGATGTACACATGCCGCTAGTTTGACGCAAGCTTAATACGTTCTGTCACACTTGTACCATGTCATGACGCCCTTGAGTTAGTTCCAGAATAAAATCGGATGAGTGCCTCAAGCGCTCGCCTTAGTAGGCCGGTGAAGCTGTTAAGACCTTTATAGGGCAATAGCGTTGACAGTTCGTAAAAAAAAATGTCATTACGCGAAGTCAAAAGTTTATCTCCTGCCAAAAAAATAACGATAAATGCTCCAAAAGAAATTTTCGCCTAAAAAAAAAGTGTGTGTGTACTTATGTACACGCGTTAGAAGTTATACTTCTTTGGCCTAACAAGATAAAAAAAAATTCAAAAATTTTATCTTTCGCCTTATGCTACGTTTGTAGAAAAAACGACACTAATAATAGAAAAAGTTGACTATAGCTAACTTCAAGGTGTTGGTTTTTCGTGACGGTGTGCGCGCGCATCGTAATAACTTCAGGGTGTCTGTTTTTCGTGACAATGTGCGCGCACATCGTAAAAATTTAATGTCATCACTTTTCCCTAACGCGCCATAAGAAGTATAACTTCAAAAATTACACAATTAAATCGAGTAATTGACAAAAAAATCAACTTTCTAACCGATTGGTCCATCAACATCTGTTCGGTGTTAGGTTGCTAAATCATCAAATGTCAAAGGCGTTTGCGATGGCGCCTTCTGTTTGCATTCACTGTTCATTTGTAAAATGGCAACTCACGTTTTAAAATGGAGAGATAAGTGACCAAGCGTTTGTTTTGTTTTCGGGTGTCGGTTCATCTTTTACATTTGATTAAATTCAGTTGCTTAGACGCATTTTCAACAACATTGTCATATTCCTTATAAGTCGTTTATGGCCAATCATTGATATAGGTTTTTAATTTTGATATATCAATGTGGCCGATATATCCAGCCACAGAAATGTTGAAGCCTGTTACTCTGATTACTGTGTGGTAAAATTTTATTTAATTTGATAACAAACACTTATTTAATTGTGTGTTTAAATAGTTGCTTTACGTAACTTCGTTCTCACGAAAACTAATTTTTTTCTAAATATTTATTCATTTATTACTGCTTAGACCCTATGGAAAAATATGTAATTTAGGTAGTATTATGAAAGTCCTCTACTTGCCATTAAAAATGTCATTCAAATCGGGTCGGCTCTTAGATTAACACACACAACAACAGACGCTGCAATTTTATTTATACGGATAGATTTTGTAATACGTTACATGGGACACCATGTCATCCAGGACACGGAGTTAAAACTGTACGTGTAACCTCTCTCCTGGGTTTTGGTTCTAGAAACCAAAATAAATAGAACATTCTAATTCGAAATATAGTTTTGTGAAAAATTGAAAAAAAATCCTAGTTAAAGAAACAAGAGTCATAAATACTAGTAATTCTAGAAAATTCTAATTTAGGTTTCTCTTGCCTAGAGTTAGAAACTAGAATTTGATTAGCTGTAATATCACATCTTTTTGAATACTTTTCAATTTTATTTTTATTTTCCTTCACTCTTTACTTTTAAATACGTCGTACATACATCCTACATACTATAGGTATAACGTGTTCTTTACGGGAACATTTGTGCAATCAAAAATATTGTTGAGGCGGTATAATTATTAATAAATGACTTATATCTCTCGATATAGTCTGAACATGAAATTGTCATTGGTGTTAGCATGTATGAATTTTAAAATCGTTAACTTAACGTTGATATTTTTTTTTATGTCATAAGTGGCAAACGAACTGGTGGGTCACATGCTGTTAAGTAATCACCATTTTTATTTTACTTCAGTCTTTACTTTTAAATACGCCGTACATACATCCTACATACTCTAGGTATAACGTGTTCTTTACGGGAACATTTGTGCAATCAAATATATTGTTGAGACGATATAATTATTAATACATGACTTATATCGACATATATCTCTCGATATAGTCTGAACATAAAATTGTCATTGGTGTTAGAGCATGTATGAATTTTAAAATCGTTAGCTTAACTTTGATATTACTTTTTTCTTTTTTTTATGTCATAAGTGGCAAACGAACAGGTGGGTCACATGTTGTTAAGTGATCACCACCGTCCATGGACACTAACAACACCAGAGGAGTCGCAAGTGCGTTGCCACCCTTTGGGGGGAAGGGATTAGGAGAGGAAGAGGAGGAGAGGGGAGGGGAGGTGGGCCTCCAGCGCTCTCACTAACCGAACGAAACGCAACAATGCAAGCAATGTTACTTCACGTCGGTTTTCTATGAGAGGGTGGTACTACCCCGGGCGAGCCGACCCATTCAAGCTGAAACCAGTAAGAGTTTCAACGTGGCTCTACTTTAAAATACAGTGTAAACTCTTTATAACGCATTTCAAGGGACCGAGCATTTGTTTTCGTTATAGTTTTCGGTTTACGGAGCGAATAGAACAAATAAATGGTTTTGTGGTAAACCAACCAAATTTTAGCTAAATTTGTCTACGTTATAGAAAGTGTTTCGTAATAACGTATGACTTTTCAAGAGTTTACACAGTATCTATAAATAAAAATCAATTACCGTGTATGTATGTGCGTGCATCGTTTTAGAATGGCTGCTCCTATTCGTTGGCAAATTGTTTTTTTATTATTTGTAATTGTCAGGATAAGGCTTGTTTGAAAAAAATACTTGAAAAATCACACGGGAAACTGAATAATTTGGGTTTGAAATCTCTATATAGAAAGCGAGTGCGTGAATATATACATTTATTTTGCCTAGGGCAGTGGTCGGCAAACCGCGGCTCGCGGGTCGCAAACGGCTCTTCCATATAAATCATTTAATATAAACATGGAATATTATCTACTAACTTGCCTTGTGAAAGACGAGTATACATTTTCTAAACTAAAATCTACAGAAAAGAGACAAATTTTTAGAAAGCAAAGATAGCACGGCTAGTCGGTCGCTAAAAAGACAAATCGGGCAAAGGCAAGCTTCAATGTGTAATTCTAATCCTATTTAAACTTAAGTTTAAATATGGCTCTTTGGATATACTTCAATTTTGTATTGTTTATATTTAGTTATTTTGGATGACGAGTTTTCCGACCAATGGCCTAGGTCGTCGTATATATTATTAAAACAATGTTAATTATGTATATTATTCGGCTAATGATTTTTTTATCTGACTACGCTTAACGCTATTGGCCTGGCAGGCCATTACAAATTCCCCGGATTACCTTACTAAAGTCATTTTTTATTCGACCCCACTACACTGTTAGCCTGGCAAAGCATTTACAGCTTCACCGGACTACCCTTTCTAAAGCTTATCAACGCACGTACGTTATGTTTCTCATGTGACTATTGACACCGCGATAGACAAAATTTACAAATACGATAGTGCGCCATCTATTGGCAAATATTTTAAACAGTATCGTAGAAGAAGTTAAGACGATTTAAAAATATTGACAGTTTGTTTTATTAAGTGATCGTACAGTGAAGAGAAATTTTGGCTATATTTTCTTCGTTATCGCACCCGAGCGAAGCCAGGGCTGATAGCTAGCTAGATATGTATAATAGAAACGACTACGTTATATAACAATAAAACTGTAAAAGTTTTTGCACGCTACCGTTCTGTTTCCTACTCTTTGAATCGCTGTGGCGTGCAGACGTGCAGTTATGAGGTTATTTCAGTCGTTTTTTTTTCGTAATGTTATATAACATCTAGACTTATGTTCCATTTATCTGACTTAGCTAAGTCGAATCTGGAATTGTGGAACGCGTTACAATGTCTTTGAACACGTGATTATTATTTGCGCGGTAGATTTATGAGCCGTGACCGCTTCGGAAAACGAAATTGTTCGACATAGTTGTTCTGGAAAACTCTGATTTACCTCGTATGACTTATTGTACAAACTAGCATGAAGCATTGAGGCCTAAGTTTGAAATAAAACATCTCTTAGAAGCCCTAGTGTACAAAATTATGTACATACAAGTTTTATTAACTTTGCGTTTAATCTTTCGCACCAACTGTAATCTCACGTAATATTGGGAGACCTGTCTAAAACTGTTCTTTCATTTAAGACTAAGGATCAGTTAAACGCCCAGAGTGTATTTAAATGAACAAGATACAAAAAATATTGTGTGAGTTTTTCATTAAAGAGAAAAACTAGAATGGACCGGAATATGTAAAAATATACGGTGTTATAACAAAAAAGTTAAATACGTATTAAATACTTTCTTTAAAAAGGTTTCGTACTAAATGCACCGCGCTCGCCCGAGGCAAGTTCGCGTTATCCTTTTTTCGCAAGTCTAACGTAACGTAACCAAAGCGAGACAAAAGAGCAAGATGGCGAACATTCAGCGACCGCGATGCATTTAAAACTTAACCTTTTTAAAGCAAGTATTTAATACGTATTATTTTTTTTTGTAATAACTACGATATTGTTTAACATATTGAACGCATCTCGATCATTATAGCTTGGAGGTTAAATCTGTGATACTTTTTATATCGTTATCTTTTCGGGATAGGATTCTGTTCGAATTGAACGAGCGTGAACGAAAGCAGTCGAAAATCTGTTTAATAAAAAATTCATTAAAAACATCAGGTTCGCGTTCTAGGTTATGTTGAGATATGATCACAGTATTATAAGAATACCAACACACTGAGAAGCACAAACTGGATGGACTTAAATAATACAGTAGTTAAAGTATTGCAAAACATTTTGCATGTATACTAACATAATGGTATTTTTTTATTATTTATAGATTTTAACCTTTGAATGCTGATATTCACCAGTCGTTAAATGTCGATGCGGTTTAATATTATAGACATACTAAATCAAGTAAACGTTACAAAAAGCCCTACCATCAGGCTATAACTTCATTACGACCTTCTCCTTCATTTGAAGCTCTGTCCCGTTGCAGGATTCGAGGATACGTCCACAAATACATACCAAAAACCACATAGCCACCTTAAAACATATAATGTATGTAATATTTACAAACATAAAAGCCAGCGATTGTATTGCAATTTTATGCTTAGAGTTTGTAACAAGGAAAACATTGTACAAATAGGACGATAAATTCTGAATCATAAATGCAATAGTGTTGTACTATTTGAGAAAAAAAAATGCAAATAGTTCATGCTTATTCACCGTAATAAGAAAAACAGTAAAAAACACGAAAGCAACTTTGTCTAGTATCAAAGTAAAATATTGTTCATGGACATATTTACAGCAACGCAAAAAAAGTGCATTGGTTGACGCATGGAACCTAATGCCATGAAGTTTCATTGCCAATTTAATAAACGCATGCCCGGACGGATGCAGGCAGTTTTGACACCGAGAGAAGGCATATTAAATGCTTTATTGTGTCGCCCATTAGGAAAAAAGTACCAATCTTTAGAATGTTAGGTCAAAATTACTTACAATTAAAATACTGAGCTTGCTTACTGCTTCTAATTTAATAATAAAATAAATAATAATAATAAGAACTTAAGAAATAATCTTCAAGAACTTCGTTTTTAACCAGAACGAACATTTGTAAGGCTAAAAGAGCCCATCCGACTTCGTAACTATATAATAATAATCATAAATACAGTGGTACAACAAAATAATCCCAAGGAGGGTTGATGTCAGGCAGGCGGCCGATCGTAAAAATCATAAATGCAATAGTATTGTACTATTTGAGAAAAAAAAAATGCAAATAGTTTATGCTTATTCACCGTAATAAGAAAAACAGTAAAAAACACGAAAGCAACTTTGTCTAGTAGATCAAAGTAAAATATGGACATATTTACAGCAACGCAAAAAAAGTGCATTGGTTGACGAATGGAACCTTATGCCATGAAGTTTCATTGCCAATTTAATAAAAGCATGCCCGGACGGATGCAGACAGTTTTCACACCGAGAGAAGGCATATTAAATGCTGTATTGTGTCACCCATTAGGAAAAAAGGATCAATCTTTTAGAATGTTAGGTCAAAATTACTTACAATTAAAATACTGAGCTTGCTTACTGCTTCTAATTTAATAATAAAATAAATAATAATAATAAGAACTTAAGAAATAATCTTCAAGAACTTCGTTTTTAACCAGAACGAACATTTGTAAGGCTAAAAGAGACCATCAGACTTCGTAACTATGTAATAATAATCATAAATACAGGAAAAATTGTAAGGCTAAAAGAGCCCATCCGACTTCGTAACTATATAATAATAATCATAAATACAGTGGTACAACAAAATAATCCCAAGGAGGGTTGATGTCAGGCAGGCGGCCGATCGTAAAATTAAGCCAAATCATATACCACAACATGAGAAACATGTTGTACCGACCCTACTTATGTGGGATAAGGGTAAGAAGAAGAAGAAGTTTAATGCTTCTAATTTGTTTTACTTGTTCGTTTAGTATAATTTTTGACGTGATAACTTCTTATAAATCGGTGAACGCCGGCTGCATGCACTGCAAAGCATGACTCGTTGTCTCGTTCCGCCTGAGCCGAGCGTGCAAGCGAGAGCGCGAAACAAGCGATAGAGAGATCGGCTTAAGCGTTCGGTTTGTGACACACTATCTATAAGTATATAGAATAATTAAATTCATAAATGCATGAAATTTTCCTCTATGTTTTCATATGACGTTATCTCGTAAAATTATCGTCCGTATATAGACTTTACAGACAACCATTTTTTTTTGTGTTCAAAAACAATAATGAGATTAATTGATTATATTGAATGAATGTTAAAATTCATGAACAAATAAATCTGTTTTCATTCCATTTATAATATCATTTTTCATTTATAATTGGCAAGTCATCGCGATAGTATAGGGGAGCTGATGATCGTCAATTGATATGGCCCTGTCGCAGACGCCCCACCATTGATTTAGTCGTTAACCTGCACCGTATTGATGCAGATTGACCCTATTAACTCCGACTCTGCTATTGTCAATCATCTACGTTGTTATATGCGATCTGTGGATCATTTACGCTGCGAAAATTATTGGTATAAAGAAACTTATTATCACGCTTTTATTAGCTTCACCTGTATGTATGTATGTAACCGACCCCTTTGAGCTCGATTTTGTCCTACTTTGAACGATCAGATTTAATTCAAACTTTGCACACCTGTCAAAGGTCGATGACAATCGTATATAGAATAATTAAATTCATAAATGTATGAAATTTTTCATGTATGTTTTCTTATGATTATTATCGTCCGTAAACCGACTTTACAGGCAACCATTTTTTTTGTGTGCAAAAACGATAATGAAATTAATCTATTGATTCTACTGAATGAATGTTAAAATCCATGTACAAATAAATCTGTTTTCATTCCATTTACACGTGCAAAGATGTGGTAAATTCGTAGTAGGTTATAATATCATTTTTCATTTATAATTGGCAAGTCATCGCGATAGTATAGGGGAGCTGATGATCGTCAATTGATATGGCCCTGTCGCAGACGCCCCACCATTGATTTAGTCGTTAACCTGCACCGTATTGATGCAGATTGACCCTATTAACTCCGACTCTGCTATTGTCAATCATCTACGTTGTTATATGCGATCTGTGGAGCATTTACGCTGCGAAAATTATTGGTATAAAGAAACTTATTATCACGCTTTTATTAGCTTCACCTGTATGTATGTGTAACCGACCCCTTTGAGCTCGATTTTGTCCTACTTTGAACGATCAGATTTAATTCAAACTTTGCATACCTGTCAAAGGTCGATGACAATACAATAATCCAATTTGCAGGCCGGCATGACAGTGGTGCAGGCCGGCATGACAGTGGCGACCGGCGATGGACAGTATGTCACTCGGTGGTCGCCATTGTTTTTGGATTGTACTATGCTTACCATCAGGCACAGTGCAGTCACTTTGCCGTGCTACTATAAAAAAAAAGAAAACCGAAAAAAAAAGTTAAAAAAATTTGACTAAAAAATGATAAATAAATAATAGTTTAAAAAAAAACAAAAAAAACATGCTTTCATAAAAAATCCAACTAAAAAACAGAAAATAAAATTTAATAAATTTGGATTAAGAATCGTGTAAATTAGAAATAAATGTATATTTTTGTAAAAAGTGACAAAAAAATGATAAAAATACTGATATCTGGAGGTGCTGATATTAACAGTGACGCATGTTTACATCTCTTGTTTCGATTTTGGTAGCGTCATATTTTCTTACTAGCTGTGCCCGCGAGTCCGTTATCGTAGAACCTAATGTAAAGAAAACGGTGAGTAATCAAATCACCTGGATCATTAATAAGCCCATTTACTTATCTATATTTCTCTCGTACTTAAATCGCGTTGTCATTAAAATTACAATAACTTTGGATAGAGTGAAGCGTTTTTAATGAAACAATGACTAAGTGTTACTCGAGCATATGCTTTATTTTCTTGGTGGTTTTATCGTGAATGCAGTACTTTAACAGTGATGCGTGTTCAAACAAACACACATTTAGGCAGACAGATGGACCGACATTTCTAAAAATTATTGATATATATTTTACTAGCCGACCCGTGCCCACTTCGGTGGGCGGTAATACGTAAGCGTGGAATGGTTATTTTGCGCTAAAATGCAGCGGAAGCTCTGAAA
>MU158982.1:129623-381436 GCA_015888305.1 Antheraea pernyi
TGCCAAGTTTCACGTTCATCCGTTCGCGCATTTCTCTCAAAAAGGGATACAAAGTTTGGGCTTCACGTATTAATATATAGATATTATATTTTATATAATGTTATATACATATTTTTCCTTTTACTATTCATTTATTGCCATGTTTTAAAAGGTCATGCTGTTCTAATGGTTCGAACCCCGGCATGTGTCAACGATATTTTTTTAATTCGTGTACGTTTACTGTAATAAATCGGTTAAACTATCGACTGACGGTGAAGGTAAATATCGTGAGGAGACCTAAACGCGAGAAACGCTCTTATAGTACCACTGTATGTGGAATAAATATAGAATTGGATTTCTCGGAGTTTGAAATCGCCGATACGTCTTGGGCTGGCGTGGCCTTGTAGTGGGTCTCTTTTTATATAACACTAGCCTCTGCCCGCGACTTCGTTCGCGTGGAATAGTTACTATGGGTTAACGCTAACACGCAGCGGAAACTCTCAAGAGAAAAAATTACCCCGATTTTGAAACATTCTTCATTGGTGCTTCGCACCTATGCGTCTTAGCGTGATGATATATAGCCTATAACCTTCTCTGATAAATGAGCTATATAACACTGAAAGAATTTTCCAAATCGGACCAGTAGTTCCTGAGATTACCCCTTACAACGTCACAAACTCACAAACTCTACCTCTTTATAATATTAGTATAGATATATTCAGATTTGCTGGTACTTGAGACTTTGTTCGCGAATATTATTGTTTTTTTTAACATTTGTAGCGCTCAAAAATACTCTAAAAGTCGTCTATCTGTCAATAAAAATCTTATCAAAATCGGCACAGCCAATTAAGAGATTAACCCTCGGACAAAAAACACATACTTTTATTTATATATATACATTTAGATATTACGTAAAAAGTATTAAGCTAAAAAGTTTTTATTCATAAATAGTATTACAATTCGAATGAAACTTAAAGAAATACAATACAAAGTCATTATATGAGTTTTACGTGTCTTATTGTGTCTAGTTTTATGTACCTGTTATATTACTTAGTAATGTAAAATGCTTATCTGAAGTCATACTCGTCTCTTATATATTTAATTACTATGACTAGTGATGTAACTGCCATATTATATATATGAAATTTATATCTTTTTGCCTTTGTACACGAGAATTATAAAGTTAAAAATAACGAGTTACTGTAAAGTTTTTACTTCCCAATCTGGTCTTGCTTAGATTACACCTCTTATTTAAGTTTATTTCTAACTTACCGACCCCAGCTATTTAGATATATTTTCAAGTAAACACACTTTTTTCAACTATTTCAATAAACAGTTTAAAATATACGAACTGTACACATGGCTCCGGGCGTGTGTGCTCTAAGTTGTTGTAATATAAAATTTAATTGTGTAGATCTTCTTGATCAAATAAATGTAAAAGATACTCATACCCATATTCATGAGCTTCGGTTAAACTCTACAGGAATTAATAATGTAGGTAAATCTGAATATTTGACGAATTTTCCCTTAGCACGTAGTAGTAACCTACATAACTCATTTTAAGGAACCTAATTGTTTGGACCTTTCAAATGATCAATACGCTTTGACCTAGCGCGGTGGTCTTCGGGAGAAGGACAAATATTGAAACTTTTTTCAATTAATATTCTATTCGTAATTAGTATTCTATTAATCTCTATGATAATAATTTTCACATTCTTCACAAAAATATCTGCCACAACAATATTTAAAACAGTTAACACTCTTTTGTTTGAAGGCAATTTGAATGGCAATATAAACGATAGGTATGAAAAAGCAAATATGTCAGTTAAATTCCCATCACGCCCTACACATTCGCGTTCTCTTAGATTTACATATGAATTAGGTACAATGTCTCGGTCGACAGCTGTTTCTAAATCACCAACGTAGATATCGTGATCTTTTAATTGTCATCACAACGCCACTTTGAAGTAACCATTGCCCTCTCAATAATTCGTATAGCCACATTTACTTCTTCCACGCCCGACATGACTTCAATAATGACCGAATTATTTATTAAAACCGGTATTACGGAAAGATACGTCGCTAGTTCGACCTTGGCATTGAGGAATCTCGATGACTAATGTCTGTTATATTTTTGTTCTATGCATGTCGCTCCTGCACCGGATCATCTTTCTACTGCCGTATTAATCCGTCATTGTAATTAAGTCTCTTATTAATAATAGCTGTGATCGCGACTCCGTTTGATGGAACCTAATCTAAAAAAAACTGTGATTAATAAAATCATCTAAAGGTATTAAGTCTATTTACTTATTTAACTTTCTCTCATACTTAAGTCGCGTCGTCTTTCAAATTACAATATTTTTTGATAGGCTGAACGGGTTTTAATGAATGCAATACTAAATATTACTCGAGGATATGCTCTATGGTTTTCTGTGAGGTTTTATTGTGAACGCAGTATTTCCGCAAACAAACAGACCTTTCTAAAAATGATTGAAATGTATTTTATTACTTATTCCAAAATTCCTGCAAAAATTTTTTTTTCACCAAAATCTAAAAGTACGGACATTAGATTTACATTTTTATTATATAGATACTTATTTTGGAAATTTCTGCTGTTTTCTGCATAATTACATTATGCTTTTCAATTGCCCCACAAATTTAAGTTAATTGCAATTGTCGATACTCAATTGAGAAACCAGAATCTACAACACTACTAACTACTAGCACAAATCTTAGACTACACAAATTTGTATATTATAACCTACATCATACATATATTGTTACGTCATTCATCTGTCCGTTTGTTTACCGGTCAGTATTGCTTGTAAAATCTACAGCTAATCTTTTAGTAAACTGGCTCTTAGCAGTTAGTAAACGCAAACGTCGACTGATAACATTTCTTGTTCTCATTTTTTATCTCTTATTAAACCAGGATTTACATGTATAATGAGTTGGTCATCTAGTGATACATCACTTATGAACTGTTTATGCGTAGAACATTATTTGGGAGTCAGTTTTCTATTGAAGATGATTTGCCTAACTAACTTTTCAAGACAGAACGCATTCAACGTTCGACGACGACGCGATCACTATTTGACTATGTTTACTTTATTGACACCTTCATTATTGATGGCTAAGTTTATATAGATCGGCAACTCATCTCGAATAAAATACTTCACAGACTGATGTAATTGTTTTGTATCAATATATATCAATACATAGCGTTCAATTATATCGCCACCTACACTGAACAAGTTATTTGCAATCTGTTAGTTCAATATCTCGGGGCCTCTCACTCGCTTGCTTCATTTTATCTCCATTAGCAAACATGATATTCGTTGTTCCGAAGCGGACTGATTCCGAAACATCTTCACTTTCGTTTCTTTTATGGCGCTATATAAAAATATACTTTTTAGTCCGTTTAGTTTAATAGGTTTCGCTTTACATAAATTATTAGTAGATGAAAAGTAAGAACTTGGCGTGTCGTTAGAATAATGCGACTAATTACTGGAAATTCATATTTGTACGAATTTTCATTGTCTGAAATCCTTGGTTAAGATAAGATAATAATGTTTCGCCGTGTATGGTTCATGAATAAGATCATGTGAATTGAATCTGAGATATATAAGTTAAGACGATGAAGTTTTATAAATCAAGTAGGTATCCTTACTTATTTAAAGACTAGTGTGTCTTTATGACTTCGCTTTCGTTGATTTCTTTTTAAGCCAAAGGGTTGCAGACAGGCAGTCGGTTCATCGTATAGTAAATGGTTAACATGACCTATGGACGACTGCAACACCAATGGGTATCATTTTTACCTTGGCGGCCTTGATAACCTACCTCATAACCGGGTAACCTATACCACAACGAAAAACATTAATGAAGACTGAACCTCTCGTCCACGAACAGTCTATTTTCTGGATGTAAGGTATCCTCGTTTTTGTATCACTGATAACTTGTAAGGAATTTTATAACGATCAGTTTTGTAGTTAAGGCGTAAAAACTTAATTAAGTTTCTCACATTCGCATTTATAATGAAGTAACGACTGTATATAGAGGTAAAATTTATTAATGTTATTTATCAAACCAAGTGGTGAAAAAGATTTTCTATTTAGAAGCGATCGATGTTAAATCAACATTTATAGACGATTGTTGCATTATCTTCAGTGTTTCAAGACCTTGATTTAGTGTGCTGCAAAATGTGTTTTAAAATGATGAGGCCCTCGATTAACAGTGCAAAGGTATGTTATACAGACACTAATTTTCATTAAAACCCAAGTGCGCAAATCACAATTCCCGACCCCGGAGGTCGACAAATAGCAATTGAGTTTGCACTGTGACTCACGGCGGCAGCCAGTCGTGACAAATTCCAAACAAACACGGTTATTATAAACCTCGTTCATTATGTACTTCATATATTTCTGTCACTGAGTTCTGTTTTCTGTTCTAGTATTGATTTTCTAGATTTACCTCTTGCATCTCTGCCGTAAACTCTTCTTTAATTATTATGTATTCTTTAATCATTATTATGTATTCAGTTAATATCATCATTGATTGTATTATGGAGTGTATTGATTTTAATCGCAATTTAACCATTGCTATATTTGTTTTCCGTTTCTACTTTTCCATATGGATAATGTCCATGTTTAACTTGCGAGTGCCGCTTCATAACGAATGTTAACTTTCTGTAAATAAAATTATTTAATCCATTTCATTTGGGTTAACCTCATGTATATAATTAACAAGATCAAGTATTATATTAAATGCAGATTTTATATCTATTCCTAAGACATGAACATTTCTTTCTGATTTGTTACATACTTCTGAAACTCTTTAAATATTACATTTATTACTATAGTTAGGTTCCATACATTTGTTTGCTTACAAAACACTTGTTTCTACATTACTACACATGTAGCTTATCTCTATCTTGATTTATGCAGTATATAATATTACAGGAGTCCCTAGGAAACTTGTATAAAATGTATATTTTGTGGCCCTTTTTGATAACTAATTTAAGTACTGTAACCTCATTGAAAAGAAATCGTTCGTTAAACCACATTTATTCTTACTATCCCTTGGCGGCTTCTCTAATTTTATTCGGCCATTAGACAAAGCCATTTAAGAAAGTACTAGACAAGTGCAAATTAAGTTGTATGTAATACGAGAATTTAATCCTTGACCTGCGGGAATTAACGAAACGCCATGGTTTATTACATTGAACTCTGTAAATATTACGTTTAATGCTTTATCTGCCTCACAAATGAGCCGGTTTGAAGTTATTTATGCACTAAATTATAATCCTATTGTACTTTGGAAGCCATTGTGTTCTAATCGTTCTAAGTATTTCTTATTTTAAGTTTTTGAATTAACACAATGCTTAAAGAGATATGTTAATGATTTCATGATCGTTGTAATTCTATTTGTGTTTTCAAGTAATACAATGAGATGCCGTGATTTATACTATGCAAATGATTGATTATTGGAATTATATTATTCTAAATAAAATTTCTCGAACTGTTTTTATATTTACCTAAAAGTTTGATACAATTGACTTCTAAAACACATAAATCGTCAAGGGTAAAACATGTATAATATAGTTGAGTGACTAAAAAACTTGTGGATATGTGCTTGAATTAATTATTTTTTTATGTCATAACTGACAAACGAACTTGTGAGTCACCTGATCTTAAGTGATCACCACCGTTCATAGACACTAACAACACCGGGGGTGTCGATAGTGCGTTGCCAGCTTGTGTTTGGGGGAAAAGGAGTGAGGAGGGAGAGGAGAGGGGAAGGGAGGTGGGCCTCTGGCGCTCTCACTGACCGATCGAAACGCAACAATGCAAGCACTGTTACTTCACGTCGGTTTTCTGTGGGTCGGGTGGTACTACCCCGGACGAGCCGACCCATTCATGCTGAAACCAGTAATAGCTTCAGTGTGGCTCTACCTAATTGATATTGTTTCTATAAGTAGATGATGGTTTGTTTCAATTTCTAAATCCCGATAGTTAATTATCAGCCAATGACTTATAAAACCAACTACACGCTCTAATGTATATAGTATCAAGCGCCTAATTGTTTACATTCACACCACCCTTTTAAGGTCAGTCTATAAATATCTACCCCCGACATCGTATAAAATTGGGCACGGTAAAAAGAAAGTGGGAAGGGGATTACATTGGTCGTTTGAACGAAAATGGCACAGTTGAAGGTTGAAGGTAACCAGGTCGTCTATACAAACATAGGTTAGAACTTGAACTTTGATGCTAAACTATATAGGTCCGTATTCTTTGATAGTATGGTATATATTTGCATGATTAAAGTGTTACAGATCATTTGCGAAATTGAACGGAGGAACCTTTTTTGTTGAGATGGTGTTAATGCCATGTGATATGATTTATGGAGCATCGTAACGTTTTGCGAAGTTGACGGCTGTCTTTGAATACTTTGACCTGGGTTTTATCTAGACTTGGCAGAACAGATAAGCGGTTTTTTTTTTTTTTTTCGAACTGACTACGCTATATAAAATAAATACAATGTTTAGCCTTCACGTATTAATATATATGATGATAAAATTAATATCTTGAATTATTTTAAATGTAGGTATTAGCGTAAACAAGGTTAGCTACTTTTTATATCATCAATGTAATGTGAATAAAGTGATCGCATGACGTTATATTTCTAATTTATTTTAAAATTGAATGAAATAATAATCGCTATAGAATTGTTTTTAGTTATCAGTTCTCCTATATACAAATGTACTCTGTGGTTATCGTGTTTCTTTTTGTTTGTAACTTAAATTCAAAAGATCTATATCTATTTGATTAAATGCAAATAAATTTAATTCTTTACTAAAATTCTTCTGCTGATCGTTATAATTATCCTTGTGTAAATATCTCCAATAATATGAATTATGATTGTGTACCCGTTTGAAAGTAATACCATAGGGATATGATGCTCAAGTAAAAACTATAATGATAAAACATTACACCTATAATTTAATATTTAATTTCTGAAGGTGGTAGAGCCACTCTGTAGCTATTACTAGTTTCAGCATGAATGGGTCGGCTCGTCCGGGGTAGTACCACCCTCTCACAGAACACCGACGTGCAGTAACTATGCTTGCATTGTTGCATTTCGTTCGGTCAGTGTCAGTTCCCTACCCCTCCCCCATACATAGGATGGCAACGCACTTGCCACTCCCCTGGTGTTGCTTTTGTCTATGGACGGTGGTGATCACTTAACATCAGGTGACCCACCTCTCCGTTTGCCGCCTTTTGACATAAAAAAAAGTATATACGGATGATTCACTCGCCGGATCAGCTTCATCGTGTTAGCACTCTTTGTTGTTTGTTGCCTGTCATTTTATGAAGATAAAAATTCAGTATCTCTCTAGATATGATTTAGGTGGATTAGCTATTTGGTGTAATGTAATTTTGTTAAATTAATGCGTATTTATTTGTATTTACTGGTGAAGTTTATTTCGCATGGGCAGCAATATTCATAGTTTTTTTTGTTGTCTATCATCTCTAATTGTAATGTATTATACATTAGTGTGAGTAGAGACATTATTGACAATAATTAACGTGTCCGTTTTAGGTATACGTGTTGTGTTCTACATCAAGTTGTAATGCGTCGCATCGTTGTTTGAACAGTAATACATCATATCATATCTAAACCCAATTCTCTCTTGTTTGTTGAATGGGGGGTAGCTTATAATTCACGTAAGCTCTTAAAACTCAAGAAGAAGTTGTATAAAACTATTATAAGATCAGTCGTGCTTTACAAATGGGCTAAGAAAGAAACATATGAGGGAAGATTACATGTGGCAGAAATGGGAATGGTGTTATGTAATTAAACTGGATGAGTGAATTAGAGGAAGTTTGAAGATAACACCAGTAACAGAGAAGTTGAGAAGTAATTGGTTAACATAGTATGGGCATGTCATGAGGAGAGATGATAATGAGACGTCATGTAATTGGAAGAGTTAAGGTATGAAGGTGGACGGTAGGTAGGTAGGAGTAGAGGAAGACAGTAAAAGTTCTAGATAAGGAAAGGGATATAAGTGATATCTGACAGGGGAGCGTAGAAGATGAAAACCTGTTGTGCCGGGTGGGATAAGGGTAAGAAGATGATGATTCTCTTTAAATATTAGCTACCTATCAGCATACCTACATTCAACATAGTGACAGTATCATTGAAGCAGAATATATATCAATAATTAATACTTGGTAATGATTACTAATGCGGTAATATTAACTTAATACTAATTAAAGAAGATTGCTTATGCCAGAGATGTATATTATTACACATTTCACCTCCACACACGTGCACGCACACATGCTTACACGTGAAAGAGGAAAGTTTTATTTTTGTTTTTCCCTTATCGAACTGAAATAGTTTAGAAAAATTATCCGACACAAAATACACATAAGAGTTGTTGAGGTATGTATGCTTAGAACGTCATATATGTTTCAGTAACTCATATAAGTATGAATATGTAGCTGAGCTTGATAGGTCGCGAATTGCATGTATCAGGCAACAGCCCAAGCCGACGTGTGCCGCGCACCCTTGAGCTAGTTGTCAAAATAAAATCGGCTGAGTGCCTTAAGCGCTCGCCTTAGTTGTCCGTTGAAGCTGTTAAGACCTTGCTAGGTCAATAGCGTAGTCCGTTCGAAAAAAAGATGTAAAGCTTAAGATGTATGTATGCTATAACTGAAATGGGTAAGTTTAGAAACTATTAGATATATTCAAAAATGATGTAACGAATAACAGTTACGAAAAAGTTGAGGAGCTATAGATAATCGACAATACTTATTATATTATTAGTGATATGTTTATTCTAATATGTAGATGTCGCCGATTACACTGTGATCAAAGTAGATATATTAATTAAAAATTCTGATAAGATACTATCTATTTCTAGGAAATTTGATCAGTAATTATTTATTTTTATTGATGATAAGTTATTTGAATTTTTTCGGCTATAACGATTTAGAAGATTGTTTGTAATAAAATATATCAATATATAGATGTAAATGCGAACATTTGATACCATTGAGTTTAGTAAATATATAATGTTGTTCTTTAACTTCGAGGGGCCTCTGTTTTGTAGCGTGAGAATATTTTGATATTGCAATTTATTGAGCCTTCCAAATGTTGGTTACTTGAGAACTGACAACTAGAATGGCATCTAATTATCGTCCTTTGTTTTAAATCTATTGTGTATTATTACATATTCTGTAATTACGTATTTTATAATGTACATACAACTTAATTTAATTTTAAGTCTTATAATTGAAACTATAAATTCTTGTATATTTATACCATATAAATTTATTTTTTGTATCTCGGGAATGGCTCTAACGATTTGGGTCAAATTTGGTATTTAGATAAGGTTTTGCGTTTTAAGTTTAGTTATATAGGTTATTTTCCAGAGATTGCGAGTATAAAAAATATAATTTTAGTAACTAATTATTCAGTGTTATATACATCGTTGTCTCGTAATTTTTTTAATGGTACTTTACATTATTGCCTTTGGACAATAAATTGTGTTAGTACCTCAAGATTTTGTGAAAAACACCGACGGTGTTACTACCAAAAAAGTTAAATACTTGGTTTAAAAAGGTTTCGAATTAAATACACCGCGCTCGCCTTAGGCAAGTTCACGTTATCCTTTTTCGCAAGTCTAATCTAACGTAACCAAAGCGAGACAAAAGAGCAAAATGGCGTGTATTCAGCGACCGCGGTGCATTTAATTCGAAACCTTTTTAACTTGCGTATTCAATAAGTATTTAACTTTTTTGTAATAACACTGTATAGGTTCTATAGTTTAGGACATTATCCTAATACCAACGAAACAAACTGATGAAGGTGATCTAGGTACTTAAATTGATGAGATTAATATAAACCTGTTAATCTCTAAAACCAAAAAATCCCTATTCAATCCGTATGTATGTTCCTATGTCCGTGTTTTATTTAATAACTATTACTCCAATTTGGACTAAATACTTTTAAAAAAAAACTTCAAAAACATATATAATTGATACTATTGAACTTCGTAACTGGATCCTATTAAAAAAATTTGAAGGTAAGAATGTAAAATGAAACAAATCAAATATGCGTTTGCACTTTGGAGTTCGTGTTTTTTTAAATGAGGTACTTTTGTCTTCGATTTTTTTTGTTCATACTAGTTCATACTACGGGCCCTATATATAAAGCGGTGCATTTATTTCATGTGACCATAACCATGTTTCTGACAATCTATTATCAACTCTACATTCTACAAGCACTAAACTGATGACTTATAATATTGTAGAGTTAATTCCTAGTCGTATACTTAACTCGATTTGATACTCGCTCGTGAATAGAATTTAATCTTGGGTAATCATTTTTAGTATTCAGAAAATAACCCTTTTGCTTACGAAATGATTTTAATAATTCCGTTACAGTTATGCCTTCGTATGCGTTTCCCATTCGTTACCTTTCGCTGGTTTTCATAATTTCTGTACCAATTATTCGCGCTACTTTATTGTGTGTATTCATTGTGAATGTAGGGATGTTTTGAGTAGGTTAGTATTTTTTTTAATCTTTTGTTTTTCTATTTTTTATATATTTGTTGTTTGTTCCAGTTTTTTACTTTTAAATTGAAAAGTTACTTGAATTGGTAAAGCATGTGAATGTGACACGTGGAAGCGGCCAATCAATTCCAGGTGGAAGTGCAAAGTCACCTCCAAATATTTAATTATGGATTACCGCAAAGTAATGTCTTCTTCAATCAAATATCAATCAAACGAAGAAAACGGGGTTTTCATTCCATTTTTCACTACCTTAGAGGCATAATTTCTTAAAAACCTTTCGTCAGTGCTCACCCAGGTCTTTTATGTGAGGGTAGGCAGGGGCACGCAGTGCCCTTAAAAGCAATTTTTAAAATATCGAAAACTGGCCATTAAAACTGAATTAAATGAAAAAGTTCGAACATCTTGGTAACCTTTACAATTTTTTTTGGACTTTTTTTAATAGGTCAGTATAATCCAAATACAAAATCTAATCTATTTTTCTTGAACAGTTACCGCATCGCACAGTGGTTTGTGTCTGTAGTAGAGGTCGTAATAAAATGGACTTAATATTTTCGAAAATTAAATGTCCCCAAAGAAGTGACAAAAAATGCTTCGATATGTATACTTTAAAAGGAGTATTGTGAGTCGTTTGAACTGTGCGTTGATTGATTATTTTCTTATATATACAATACTAGCTAACGCAGCTACGCGTAGTTGTGGCTCAGTTATTGAAAAAGGAATTCAAAGTTAAAACGTGAATAACAGTCAGTATGAGTAACCATGTATAACTGATCGGTCCTACTAATGAAACTTACGATTAATAACAATAATCAACATTTTCAATCATTTAATTTGCCATTAATAAATATTGAGAACATTAATCGAAATATAAATTATCTTTAAATTGAACCAAATTATATATAAATGCAAACTTTCATGAAGATCGGTTGAGTAGTTTCGGAGTTAATCGTGGACAAACTAATAACTTCAAAATTTCATTACTTTTATAAACTTGGTTACGTATATTTTTATAATTATTCTTTCCTCAGTTAGTATTGCATCAGATTAATCTCAGCGGGTGCAATTAAATGTTGCACTTTTTTTCGTAAATAGCTAACTGGTTTCACCTGCGGTTTGGACATAAGCGATTTCACGGTACGCGACACTCGTGTAGTTCACCGCGGTTTATTATCTGTTACAACATTCTTTGATACCGTCCCGTGTTACTACATTTTTATTCTACACTTTCACCGAATATTTCTGCAAGTAGATTCTGCGTTATCTGTATTCAGTTTTTCGTTCTACGCACATAGAATTTTTTATAGTAATAAAATGATTCGTATTTGGCCTTAATCACGCTTGTGAAAGTGCAGATGAAGCAAAGAGTATAGCGTTCTTGATGATCCTTTCACTTATAGACTGCTATTTAAAATTATGGGAAAAGAGACGCAGGGAATTTGTTTAACTTATCAGCGTTTCGGATTGTGAATAGAGAATTATCTTATTTATCCGATTAACTGCCTTAACGTTACAGGTTCTTTCTCGCGTGAAAATACTTTCGTGCAGAAAAGACTGCGCGTATCAAGACGATAAAAATAACAAGTCATTTGTGAATTCATGTACGCGGGTACGTGTTCTCTCCCGTTTTTCGATTGAATGGTGCGCTCATTTTATGCGAACGGTTTTGCGACGTTGACTGTGTATCTTGAGTTTTTATATATCAATGGCGGAATTAAATTTATAATTTCTTGTCATGACATGCTACATAAGCATGACCAGCTGTATTGCGCATGTGCCGTTTGGATCAAACAAAGGACGCATTTTATAGGGGCCTGTGTACATGCAATATTGATATTTTGCAGCTCACCATACGTTTGATTGATATTAATAGACTTCATAACATAAGTATTGCTTCGAGTGCCAATAGATATGAAAACCACACTAATGACAATAATTTGAATAAACATATTTTTATTGTATATCAATGGCCACAAATCTCCATTTGTTATTCATCGCACGATAGCTCTGATTACTTCGGCGGTCATCTAGGAAGAGATAGCAACGTAAGATTGAACATTCTCAATATGTAAACAAAAAGATTGCACATTATAAGGCACCGTAATTTACTCGAAACAACGGGTCAATACAACATTTGTTGCTCTATGAATTTTAATTCTGGTGGCCATTATTTTTTTGTTTCCGTCGCTCGTTACACCAACCGTGACTTACCGCGGCGGACATGACCATTGTTTATTGTTTTTTTTTTTTTTTTAATTATAACACCGTGACGCAACTCGCACGAAAGTGTTATAATATGCTTTATTGGTACGAAAGTGAGTTAATTGTATTCTCATTGCGGTGCTTACAGCGATTATAAAAATTATGTAACGTAATAATTTTTATATCGTATTTGACTTCGTTATTATTCCTAGCACATTTCTTTCGATAATCGTCTGTTAGTTTATAATTAATTATGATGATTTTGTTTAGGGTTATCAGAATACGATTCTTTTACTGGTTTTTATATACTCTACAAAAAATGGAAAGTATTTCGTTCAGTAAACTTCACGGGGTTCGCAAAAACGAAATGTGGTATTAATGACAGAGTTGCTCGCATTAGATTCGGGTAAAAGTATGCGAGATATATATATTAAGAGGTTTGTGTACTTTCTTCTACGATGAATATTATATTGTAACTAGCGGACCTGGCGGACGTTGTCCTGCCTTGATAATAAAAAAATCCTAAATGTCAACCGCAACGCCACCTACCGGGTCCACTTGAACACGCACACAAAGTTTTATTAAGATCGGTCCAGTCGTTTAGGAGGAGTTCAGTGACATACACACGCACAGAAGAAATTTATATATAAAGATTATATACGATTTTTTTAATTACAAATAAAGAAGAGAGTAAAAAAAAATTTTATTGTTGGAACACATCACACGCTAATTTTTATATTTTATAAATTTTAGCGTTTGAAAACAATCTAATCTGATCATTACATATAATAATATAAATTTCTCTACTAAGTCTGTCTGTCTGTTCGCGACAAACTCAAAAATTAACTACTGAACGGATTGTCATGTGGTTTCCAAGGTTTTTTTTATTATCAGGACGGGAGAACGTCCGCCGGGCCCGCTTTATCTAATAAATAAAAATGTGAACTAAAATGGTAACATACAAAACATTAAAGAGGACTTTATTTAAAGTACGGCTGCCGGAACATGCATAATACATGCGAGACGAATCGGAATGGCACATGACACTTAATGATTGAATGAAGCCTGCCTGCATGTCTTATTAAAACATATTCCTTTTTTATGATATCCTCATTGCATACGTTACATTACTTATATAAATACCGTAACAATGATTGCTGTAATTAAACGTATCGTTGAACTAGCGAGCGCTCGTGACTTCGTACCCATTTAATTGACAAGCCTTGACATGCTCTTAGGTTGTAGAGCCACGCTGAAGCTATTACTGGTTTCAGTATGAATGAGTCGGCTCGTCCGGGGGACTACCACACTCTCACAGAAAACCGACGTGAAGTAATAGTGCAGATAACCCACCTTCCCACCCCCTCCCCCAAATACAGGCTGGCAACGCACTTGCGACTCTTCTAGTGTTGTAAGCGTCTATGGACAGTGGAGATCACTTAACATCAGGTGACCCACCTGTCCGTTTGCCTCCTATGATATAAAAAAAAAGAAAAGGTCGCGGATTCGAACCCCCGTATAAGTGACTTTTGTATGATAAACATGTGTATCTGTGTTAAATGTCTATATATGTGTGGTAACAATAGTTTAGTTATCATAGATAATATCCTTCTTTTGAAATTAATGACAATAATCTTCATAATTTTAACAATAGGATCAGGCGTTCTAGAAATGTCCTTCTTAGAACATATTTACTAACATTAGTATACATAGATTCTTTATAATAAACTAACCGACTCGATCACGCTTTGCTGTGGCTCAGTCATTCCATCTTGAATTAACATAATATATATTTGGTAAAAAAAATCTATAGTAGCACGGCAAAATGACTGCACGGTGCCTCATGGTAAGCACAGTACAATCCAAAAACAATGGCGACCACCGAGTGACACAGTATCCCTCGCCGGTCGCCGCTGTCATGCCGCCCTGCGAAAAGCTGGATATGCACAGGCTGATCCCGAAACGCGACCCGCAAAAGCTAATCACTATGACTGGCTTTTTCGCCATATACATGGTGGTTGCGACCCAGTCAGGCTGTAAAACCCTGCCACCCCGCTTTCGCCATTGCCCCGTTCGTTATTCAGCAGGGTGCACCACGTGCAGGTGAAGTTGGCTTGGATGTCTCAAGTCTTCAATGTTATTCGACACCTCTTACACCCCAAAACGTATTAGGGGGTAATGAGTGCCTAAAATCTGTCGGGGGTAAAAAACGGGTAAATTAAATTAAAATTCGATTAGAGATTTAAAATTAAAACGTGGCGCCATCTATGAGATATCTATTAACAGTCGGTTCTACATTTGTCTGTCAACAAACTAATTTAAAACGCCATCTATTCGAGACTGATGAAACCTACAATTAATAACATTGACAATCATTTAATTTGTAATTAAAAATTATTGAGGCCATTAATTGAAATACTATTTGTGAAGTTGTACCAAATTATACATAAATGCCAACGTTCATGAAGATCGCTTGAGTAGTCTCGGGATTCATCGTGGACAAACAACATGACATTGGATTTTTCTTCGATCAACAATAACTAGATATAAGGTCACATACAAAATCGAAGCTAAATCCTGTCCGCGTAAATAATATAAATAAATATAATATAATATAAATAAATAAATAAATACTTATGTGTACTGTGTAGCTATTTGTTTACTAAGAAAAGAAGCAAAAAAGTTTTACAACAGTTTTAAGTTCAACCTAATTACAACCATGACACCTAGTAATAATGTCACGAATGTTCAAAATATTATCTAATACTTACGATAAAACGAGGAAACCAATAAATTACTCCCGTCACTTACAAATGAAAAGACAACATAAATAATTTTTTGTGAATTCAACCTTAACACCCAATGAATAAAGTACTTTTTCCTGTTATTCTGCGCGTCTGTGTGTGGTTGGCGAGCCTTGACCAAACATTTGTACCGCATTTTAAAATCGGTAATTTTGTGCAAAATTGAATATTATTTGTTAGTTCAAACGTAAAAATATAACTTATTCAACATGTATTTAGGGCAAGGAAGATACTCCGGCCGTTAAATTGCTTTTTCGGGTATTATTTTTGCATCCTTTGAATACACTGCGGCATTGTGAAACGTGCTTACATTGGCTGTGTTTCAAACAAACTAAACAAAATAAAAGCTCACGTTTCAAGCGAGCTGTTATTGACCTAGACGTATTTTTCGCGACGACCCGATATCTAGTTATTGTTGATCGAAGGGATTTCTATATACATATAAAGATAAAAGATACAATAATTTAGCTACAAAGAAAGCATTGCTTGTTCTCACTCTCTCAGACTCGGCCATAAATGTTGTTGTCGTTACTGGTCTTGTTTATATCCGTTGTGAGCGGACACTGTCTATAATTACTTTTCTCCTGCCTGAATATAATAATGGTTCAGTCATAGTGCGTTCGAACACTGTGTCAATCAATATATGATAGATTCGAGTGTCTATAATGAGCCGGAACTTTTAGTGATGAAAAAAAACGTATTAAATTATAGAACGATGGTTGAGTTATTCTAATGCCTTTCTGGTTAGCTATTACCGTCTAAATGAAGATCTGTCGCCAAGCACCTATAAGTGTGTTCGATACTACTAACGGACTGGGATAAACAGATAAGCGGTTTTGTTGATATTTCCCTTCGTAGAAATCTTGTGTCGTTCCACTAGATTATGTAGTGTTTTTGTTTATAAAACGCATCTAATAAAATTAACTAGTAGGCGCCCAGTGGTCGACATTCGAACATAGTTCATTGATTTTTTTAAGTTTGAATTTTACTAGGGTTAATATCGTTGTTGAATGTAGAATGAAAAAGGGTAGTTGGAACGTAAGAGTAAAATAATACATACAGTCGAGCATAGCAACCTCCTTCACAACCGTCTTTGAAGTCCTTTATTGACAGATGTCACAATGTCTTTTTTATTTACATGTGTGTATATGTTGTGTAAAATTGAAGCAGTAGTGTGAGTAATGCATACTTTAATTAATTTAATGTACTTCTAATGCATTTTATATAAAATAAATACAATGTTTAGCCTTCACGTATTAATATATATGATGATAAAATTAATATCTTGAATTATTTTAAATGTAGGTATTAGCGTAAACAAGGTTAGCTACTTTTTATATCATCAATGTAATGTGAATAAAGTGATCGCATGACGTTATATTTCTAATTTATTTTAAAATTGAATGAAATAATAATCGCTATAGAATTGTTTTTAGTTATCAGTTCTCCTATATACAAATGTACTCTGTGGTTATCGTGTTTCTTTTTGTTTGTAACTTAAATTCAAAAGATCTATATCTATTTGATTAAATGCAAATAAATTTAATTCTTTACTAAAATTCTTCTGCTGATCGTTATAATTATCCTTGTGTAAATATCTCCAATAATATGAATTATGATTGTGTACCCGTTTGAAAGTAATACCATAGGGATATGATGCTCAAGTAAAAACTATAATGATAAAACATTACACCTATAATTTAATATTTAATTTCTGAAGGTGGTAGAGCCACTCTGTAGCTATTACTAGTTTCAGCATGAATGGGTCGGCTCGTCCGGGGTAGTACCACCCTCTCACAGAACACCGACGTGCAGTAACTATGCTTGCATTGTTGCATTTCGTTCGGTCAGTGTCAGTTCCCTACCCCTCCCCCATACATAGGATGGCAACGCACTTGCCACTCCCCTGGTGTTGCTTTTGTCTATGGACGGTGGTGATCACTTAACATCAGGTGACCCACCTCTCCGTTTGCCGCCTTTTGACATAAAAAAAAGTATATACGGATGATTCACTCGCCGGATCAGCTTCATCGTGTTAGCACTCTTTGTTGTTTGTTGCCTGTCATTTTATGAAGATAAAAATTCAGTATCTCTCTAGATATGATTTAGGTGGATTAGCTATTTGGTGTAATGTAATTTTGTTAAATTAATGCGTATTTATTTGTATTTACTGGTGAAGTTTATTTCGCATGGGCAGCAATATTCATAGTTTTTTTTGTTGTCTATCATCTCTAATTGTAATGTATTATACATTAGTGTGAGTAGAGACATTATTGACAATAATTAACGTGTCCGTTTTAGGTATACGTGTTGTGTTCTACATCAAGTTGTAATGCGTCGCATCGTTGTTTGAACAGTAATACATCATATCATATCTAAACCCAATTCTCTCTTGTTTGTTGAATGGGGGGTAGCTTATAATTCACGTAAGCTCTTAAAACTCAAGAAGAAGTTGTATAAAACTATTATAAGATCAGTCGTGCTTTACAAATGGGCTAAGAAAGAAACATATGAGGGAAGATTACATGTGGCAGAAATGGGAATGGTGTTATGTAATTAAACTGGATGAGTGAATTAGAGGAAGTTTGAAGATAACACCAGTAACAGAGAAGTTGAGAAGTAATTGGTTAACATAGTATGGGCATGTCATGAGGAGAGATGATAATGAGACGTCATGTAATTGGAAGAGTTAAGGTATGAAGGTGGACGGTAGGTAGGTAGGAGTAGAGGAAGACAGTAAAAGTTCTAGATAAGGAAAGGGATATAAGTGATATCTGACAGGGGAGCGTAGAAGATGAAAACCTGTTGTGCCGGGTGGGATAAGGGTAAGAAGATGATGATTCTCTTTAAATATTAGCTACCTATCAGCATACCTACATTCAACATAGTGACAGTATCATTGAAGCAGAATATATATCAATAATTAATACTTGGTAATGATTACTAATGCGGTAATATTAACTTAATACTAATTAAAGAAGATTGCTTATGCCAGAGATGTATATTATTACACATTTCACCTCCACACACGTGCACGCACACATGCTTACACGTGAAAGAGGAAAGTTTTATTTTTGTTTTTCCCTTATCGAACTGAAATAGTTTAGAAAAATTATCCGACACAAAATACACATAAGAGTTGTTGAGGTATGTATGCTTAGAACGTCATATATGTTTCAGTAACTCATATAAGTATGAATATGTAGCTGAGCTTGATAGGTCGCGAATTGCATGTATCAGGCAACAGCCCAAGCCGACGTGTGCCGCGCACCCTTGAGCTAGTTGTCAAAATAAAATCGGCTGAGTGCCTTAAGCGCTCGCCTTAGTTGTCCGTTGAAGCTGTTAAGACCTTGCTAGGTCAATAGCGTAGTCCGTTCGAAAAAAAGATGTAAAGCTTAAGATGTATGTATGCTATAACTGAAATGGGTAAGTTTAGAAACTATTAGATATATTCAAAAATGATGTAACGAATAACAGTTACGAAAAAGTTGAGGAGCTATAGATAATCGACAATACTTATTATATTATTAGTGATATGTTTATTCTAATATGTAGATGTCGCCGATTACACTGTGATCAAAGTAGATATATTAATTAAAAATTCTGATAAGATACTATCTATTTCTAGGAAATTTGATCAGTAATTATTTATTTTTATTGATGATAAGTTATTTGAATTTTTTCGGCTATAACGATTTAGAAGATTGTTTGTAATAAAATATATCAATATATAGATGTAAATGCGAACATTTGATACCATTGAGTTTAGAAACGAGGAAACCAATAAATTACTCCCGTCACTTACAAATGAAAAGACAACATAAATAATTTTTTGTGAATTCAACCTTAACACCCAATGAATAAAGTACTTTTTCCTGTTATTCTGCGCGTCTGTGTGTGGTTGGCGAGCCTTGACCAAACATTTGTACCGCATTTTAAAATCGGTAATTTTGTGCAAAATTGAATATTATTTGTTAGTTCAAACGTAAAAATATAACTTATTCAACATGTATTTAGGGCAAGGAAGATACTCCGGCCGTTAAATTGCTTTTTCGGGTATTATTTTTGCATCCTTTGAATACACTGCGGCATTGTGAAACGTGCTTACATTGGCTGTGTTTCAAACAAACTAAACAAAATAAAAGCTCACGTTTCAAGCGAGCTGTTATTGACCTAGACGTATTTTTCGCGACGACCCGATATCTAGTTATTGTTGATCGAAGGGATTTCTATATACATATAAAGATAAAAGATACAATAATTTAGCTACAAAGAAAGCATTGCTTGTTCTCACTCTCTCAGACTCGGCCATAAATGTTGTTGTCGTTACTGGTCTTGTTTATATCCGTTGTGAGCGGACACTGTCTATAATTACTTTTCTCCTGCCTGAATATAATAATGGTTCAGTCATAGTGCGTTCGAACACTGTGTCAATCAATATATGATAGATTCGAGTGTCTATAATGAGCCGGAACTTTTAGTGATGAAAAAAAACGTATTAAATTATAGAACGATGGTTGAGTTATTCTAATGCCTTTCTGGTTAGCTATTACCGTCTAAATGAAGATCTGTCGCCAAGCACCTATAAGTGTGTTCGGGCAGATACACTTAATAGCCAATAAATCTCTAAGTTTAACGTGTTTGTCATCTTAGAGTACGTTTTCATTTTATTTCAGGGGAGATTTGGTCAAACAGACTACGCTGGTGGGGTTTTTGACGGGATCTCAGCTTCTCATATTCTCACATTTTATTCATAATCTTGTGTTATTTGACTCTATAATTTGTAATATTAGTGGTGTTTTTTTTTCTCGAACTGACTACGCTATTGACCTAGCAAGGTCTTAACAGCTTCACCGGACTACATATTAGTGGTGTTTTTTATAGATTATAGTACGGTTGTTGTGCACAAGTTTTTTATTGTGCCTGATGGTGAGCACAGTACAATTCATAAACAACGGCGACTACCGAGAGATGCGTTATCCCTCGCCGGTCGCCGCTGTCATACCGGCCTGCGTGAGCGAACAACCTCCGTCCGTGTCCAGAGGTGACCAGTATTAATCAAAAGTGAAATGGTTCCCACCTCCCCTCCCCTCTCCTCTCCCTCTCCCTCCCCTAACCCTTCCCCCCAAAAGGGTGGCAACACACTTGCAACTCCTCTGGTGTTGTTACTGTCCATGGACGGTGGTGATCACTTAACATCAGGTGACCCACATGTTCGTTTGCCACCAGTGACATTAAAAAAAAAAAAAATACCACGGAGCATGAACACTGAGATGTTACAAAAACGATCTGGAAAGTTCTAGCAAGAGAGCCACCATTTTTTTTTCAACTTTGATGATTATCACAGCACACTTGTAAATATTTATTACCTACTCGACAATGGCAGTAATAATCTAGAAGATTGGTTGCTAAAAAACTACCCTGGCGTTAAGAAAGAACTGTTTCTGTTTTCACGCAAATGTTCTTAAATGACGTCATCATATAGAAGAGGTGTATTTAAAAGTGAATAACTCTTTGGTTACAGTGAAAAATGACCATCGACAAGCAGTTAGTATGGGTCCGCGAGCCGAGCGAAGGTTTCGTCGTGGCTCGCCTGCACGAGCTGATGGGGGAGGAAGCGGACGTCATCCCCCTAGATAACAAATACCCGAGGCGAGTCTGCAGCTTCGAAGACATATTCCCAGCCGGAGACCCCGCTAAGGATGTCGAAGATAACTGTAAGTTTCATAACAACCATATTATTTTAAACATTTTACAGTGGTGGTTTCTAAGTTCGGCTGACTAGCTACCGCCATCAAGTTAAAAAATTAAGTTTAGTGTGTATTCAATTTATTGAACTTTAACATTTACACTAGATTGACTTTTTCTAATTGGAGATGTACTATGGAAGGTGATAAACTATGAATATTAATCAAAACACGACTCTCAGTACTTGCAACAGTTAACAATAGTTTTTCGAACTGAGTACGCTATTGGCCTTACAGACCTTTACAGCTTCACCGGACTATTACGGCGAGCGCTTGAGGCACTCAGCCAACAATTAATTACTGAAAACAAATCAATATATCCAAAGAAAAATCCAAACAATAATCAGTTCAAAAATGTAACAGCGTCATCTCTGAACGAGAATACACATCATTACATAGTATAAAACAAAGTCCCCTGCCGCGTCTGTCTGTCTGTCTGTTCGCGATAAACTCAAAAGCTACGGAACGGATCTTCAAACGGTTTTCATCAGTGGATAAAGAAATTCATGAGGAACGTTTTAGTATATAAATTTGTCAAGGTTTTGTGTAGATTTATTGAAATATAACGATAATTGTTGGACAAGTCGGAAAAATTCAAACGGCCTGGGAGATTTCATCCAAAACGCTGCCTAACCCTTTTGCGATATAACAATGTATGTTGGGTAAATGTAATAAGGTTTACTTTGGTATGTATAGGTTAAAATAAAAGAAAATGACGTCCATTGAAAAATGTATTGACGACTTAATATTATAATGACAATGACATGATACATTTTTCTTTTTAGCCAGGTGTAAATAATCAAACAACAGAGACAATATAGATCTACAAAAAATGTCTGTCAAAATATATATATCTTTTACGGATAGCCGACTATACTCATTATATGTTCTAAAAAAAGTGACATACAATTTTAAAGCTATTTAGACGTATTGGGTTGGGTTTAAATATAACGATAATTCTTGGACATGTCGGAAAAAGTCAAGCAGCCTAGGAGTTTTTGTCGAAAACGCTGCCTAATCCTTTTGAGATATAACAAAACAATATATGTTGGGATATTCCCCTTTTATAGATCTGCAAAGAAGTATGTGAAGGCATTTTTTAAGGGTAGCCCACTATAATCATTATATTTTCTAAAAAAAAAGGTGACGTACAATTTGAATGGTATTAAGACGGATACAGTATTAAGAATTATCGACTTAAATACTTTAGTTGTATTAAGCATTTCATGCACATTCATATTATTAATCTTTATAAAAATCACGTGTCACGCTGTTTGTGTTCGTACTCCACCGAAACGGCTAGACCGATTTTATTGAATTTTTTAATAAATATTTGGTGTATGATATGTGAATAGTTTTTAAAGTATATTTTATATCTCTAGGTGATTGTATTTTTTTTTGTATTTTCTGACGATTTTTTTTATAGTGTTGTACTGTGTAGATGTGTTAAATTGAACAAAGCTTTTTTAATAAGTTACAAGACGAATAACTTACGCCTAACAGCCTTATTTTAAACATTATTGAAATGTATATATTATGGGTATAAATGTATGTAGTTTGTATGTTATTATACTTTTGATCAATTTCGCGGTCATTTTCCTATATATACTCAACCATTAATGAGTTTAACGAGAAAAACAATTATAAACTTATTATTTAAAATCTTTATACATATAATAAATCGGTGGCTAGATCAATACTGTACATTAAATATTTTTATGAAAATTAAAAAACGATAAAACCTGACTAAGAAAATATAAGCATATCCTCAAGTAACATTTAGTCTTTTTTTCATTAAAATCGGTAGACTCTGTCAAAAGTTATTGTAATTTAATATCGATGCAACTTAAGTACAAGAGAAATGTAGATAAGTAAATGGACTTAATACAGTCAGATGATTTTATTAATAACTGTTTTTATTAAATAAGATTCCATTCGAAGGGATTCTCGGGCACAGCTAGTTTTTTTTTTAGTCTGTTTCTATGTCCGCATATCACTATGAAAGTACTGAACCAGTTTTGAAATTTTCAACCACTGAAAGAAACATGACACAGTGATAACTAATATTATAATGTAACATATAGAGTCATTTTGTCCCATAAAACGCAAGGAGTAATCCAGTGTAAATGACAAAAGTAAAAAATGTGTGGTATATGAAACTCTTGATGGATTTTAATGACATTCTTTTTGTGTTATTGCAGACAAATTAGCTAAAAATGCAAGCTAATGCACATTTTTGACATACAACTTCTCATATTCATATTTCTGACATATGCCAGGTGACTCTTGAAAGGTTAACACCCTTCAATGGTGGGGTAGTTCATATATAAAATAATAATATTAAAACTAATACTAATACACAACAAAGAGAACCTTAGATAAAGTATGTTTTTAAAAGTATGGGAACAATACTTTAAACGTACAAAAATCACACCTCGCGATGAATCATCGTTTTCAATGTGCGTTGCCGCGCAGTCCGGCCCGCGTCCTACACCTCAACCCGCGCCTCGCTTCCCATTATTCGACCGTGGGACATTCCAGCGATAAGCAGTTACATAATAATTAACCTTGAAAAGATCCCATTTAATTCTGTTCATTGAACCTAGGATAATAGAAAAATAAATGCAAAAAAATAATTTATGATATTTACTAACGATCTGCTCCGGCTTCACAATGCAATGTATTCATATTATGACGTCATTATTATTTAAAAAAATATTTTTTGTTTAAAATTTAAATTTAAAGTTTTAAAATTATTTTTTGCCTTTTCGTAGTTCACCAAAGTAATTGAAGCTACGTTCGAATCACTTAAACAGTCTTCTTTTGTTATTCGTAATTTTCCTTGAAACGCATTGCTGTGAAAGACATTTTTGATCTGAATGAAATGGTCAACGAAAATGGTCAAAAGAATTCAATTGGATAAGGATTAATATTATATTTGATAAAATTGCGTCACAAACACAAGGAATACATTACAAACAAAAAATATTACTATACATTATTTTTGTATAATATGTAAGGGATAACTATTATGGGTTATTCCTAGGAGATAGACATATATATTTTGGCTAATATTTATATTAATCACAATAAATGTAATTAAAATTGGCAACAATGAAATAATATGATGTGCGCCGCTTAAATGGTTTACAACAAAGGAATAAAATTTGTAGCAAAATATTCATTACCTTTAGCTTTATGAAAAAGTCCATTTACAAAAACAAATAGTTAAATAAAAATGAAGATTTCATGGAGACAAAATTTATTTTGTACGGCATGTTAATTGATAAAGTTGGTCAGAAGATAATGCAAAATAAAAATTACAAGTTGGTAAAATTATTGCGTTGTCGCTGCCGCTGGGCCTATGAGAATAGTAAGTGGGGCACGGTCATGAGTAGCACAGAAGCTATTCAGAGAGTACTGGGAAGACATTATGTGTTTGAGTGGGTCGCTGAAATGTTTGGTTACACAATTTAAAAAGGTTGGTGTCGCTACCGTCGGGTTCTAAGTTTTTAAGCCTTTTCGAGTTTGGAAATACAATAGTAACCGGTAGTAACTGATTCGACGCAGACAAAGTTGCGCGGGTTAGCTAGTTCTATTATAAAATTACATTTGACAAGTTCGTCGTATGTACGCGTGTAGCGTTAGAAATTATACTTCTTTGGCGTATCTAGATAAAAATCTTTTCAAAAATTTTATCTTTCGCCTTATTCTACGTCTGTGGAAGAAACGACACTAACAATAGAAAAAAGGTATTTAATACACTGAAAGTTTTAATACAAACAACAAATACAAAGAAATAAAATGTTGACTATAGCTAGTTAGCTATAGCTATATAACTTAAGGATGTCGGTTTTTCGTGACGGTGTGCGCGCGCATCGTAAAAATTTACTCTCATCATTTTTCCCTATCGCGCCAAAAGAAGTATAAATTTAAAAAAAAAACAAGAATAAATGGATTTTAACCACTTGTAGGTTTTAACCCGGTTACTTATCACTAATCGCACGACAGTGTATAGTTACCATGGCTGATTCCACAACGCTACAGATTAAAAAAGACGGTGACTGATTTATCACCAGGTGCCTGATGGCAGTGGTTCAGTCGGCGGCAGGCAACGACCACGCTTGATTATCTATACATATAAAAATAATGTAAATCTGTCTGTACTTTTGGATTTTTGTGAAAAATATTGTTGCAGGTGTCTAGGAATAAGTAATAGAATATACATTTCAAACATTTTTGCAATGTATATCTGTTTATATGAACACGCCTCACTGCTAAAGTACTAGGTTCACGATAAAACCTTATCAAAAAAATCATAATGCATGTTCTCGAGAGTAACTTAGAACTTTGTTTCATTAAAATCAGACCACTCTATCGACAGTTATTGTAATTTGAAGGACGACTCGAGGTAAGTTGGAGAGAAAAGTAGTAATGTACGAGTATATTAATTTTATAAAGATTATTTGTTTGGTTGAACGCACTAACGTTAAGGCGCTAAGGTCCGATTTGAAAATTTCTTTTAGATAGCTTATATACCAAGAAATGCGTTATCGTCACGCTAAGACCAATAGGAGCGGGGCATCAATAAAGAATGTTTCAAAATCGGCTTTTTTATTCCTTTTCAGAGTTTCCGCTGCGTGTTAGCGTTAGCCCAAAGTAACTGTTAATGTTAATGTTCGGGCTATACACGAAACACGATATGCCTATAAGTGTCTATTGCAGGTGTTATAAATTAGATAATACTCGCGACTAAGACTGCGTTGTCTTCTGCATGTACGCCACACCGCTTGATCCACTTAACCATGACAAAAAAAAATACATCGGTGAACGCGTAGTAATTTAATATAAAGATCGTATTTTTTTTAAACTTTAGTAACTTTATATTAAACTAGCTTTTGCCTGCGGTTCCGCTCGCGTTGATTCTGATAATTGTTGTATCCTCAAAAAATCCTGCTGTATACTCACCCTATCTGTCACACAAAATTTTATAGTAGTAATTTGCGGTTCAAGCTGTACGCCTATGGAACGCACTCCGTTGTGATATTAGGCAAGCAAGATCCGTGACGTTATTTAAAAAATATCTCCACCGGCATTACCTCTCGCTGTCGTAATATAACTATTGTATTGCGGTATTTCTCTTTTTTCTTGTTTTTTTTTTTCACTTTTATCTATAGTTTTTGTATTTTTTTTGTCTATTTATATTGCCACCCGGTAGTATGAAAATAAAATGTCTCCTTAGGTTTGCCTGGAAGAGATCGCTCTAAGCGATAAGGCTGCCTAACTGTACACATATTGTAAACTGATGACTAATTTTGTATATTTTCAACGTGTGTGCTTTAAAGAGTTATTATTATCCCATCATCCGGCAATAATTATATAATTAATCGTATTTATTCTTATTACAGGTGAACTGATGTTCCTGAACGAGGCGACGTTATTGAATAATATCCTGACGCGGTACAAAAAGAACAAAATATACGTAAGTAGAAATCGACACGATACAGCGTCATGACTCATATGTTAGTTAGTAGCAGTGACTGAAGTTATTTTCACCTTGAGAACTTACCTACTTTGAGAAATATGCCGGCCGGTATTGATTACTTCGTCCGTTCGTTGGGTGAATGCCTCCTCGCGTACTGTCACGCGGGTGTCGTAAATAAGGGTTGTCACACTTTAATAACACTTAATTATACTGTTGCCAAGGATCATGTCAAAAGCACTGCTGTTAATAGCACAGCTGATGCATGTCGGTAATTAAAACATCCTGTTTCTTAAGGAAAAAAAATTGTGTGAAATGTTTAAAAGATTTGATACTGGTTTTTACCTGTGTCTTTGCTCGCTTTTATGCAGACTTTACCTATCACTCAGGTTTTTCATAATAAAAGGTAGGCCGTGTAATTTTCTGTGCACCTGCCAAAGTGTATGAAAAATTGGATGATGATCGATTGTGTAGCTAATGTGTGGAAAGCGAAACAAATAAGTAAATAAACAAACACATATTGGCATTCATAATATTAGTTAGGATATTATTTTGTAGTCCGGTGAAGCTGTTGCTGTTGAAGACCTTGCTGGGTCAATAGCGTAGTCAGTTCGAAAAAAAAAATAGTTAGGATTTTAACGTGCTAACGTTATAAATCGAAACTCATTGTCACGTTCCGCATGAGCCGACCGTGCAAGCGAGAGCGCGGAACAAGCGATAGAGAGGCGCAATCGGCCTAAGCGTTCGGCTTGTGACGCATCTATCTATACATAAAATAATTCAATACAATTCATAAACGTATGCAATGCTTCATCAATGTTTTCTTATGACGTTATCACGTAAGATTAAAGATCATAAAAAATATGAATTTCGTTCTTGGTATATATAAACTGGCGGTCTTAAAAACCTAACACGTTATATGAACGATTAACATTAAATTTAGCTCTTTTCGAAATGTACCAACTCATATGTCGAAAATCTTTTCATTAAAAGAAACTCTTGTTTGTTTCCTTGAAAACCGCAATACCTCAATTATTCTAAATCTACGCCCTCGACAAATCGAAATAACAAGGTATTTCCTATGGTAACTGAAAAAAATAATGTTTAAAAATATTAACAGTATGTTCATATATTTTTAAGTAATTTAACTCAAACACACTGTCTTACAAGAATTGTTATGAATATTCCCATTGTAAGTCGATTATTTATATGTATAGAAATTTTAAAATCTATACTAATATTATAAAGAGGTAAAGTTTGTGAATTCCGAGTTTGTGACGTCGTAAATGGGTAATCCCAAGAACTACTGGTCCGATTTGAAAATTTCTTTCAGTGTTATATAGCTAATTTATCGAGGAAAGTTATAGGAATGGAATGCTCTACCGATTTCTATAAATTGGGCGCAGACGATGGGAATTTTTAGGAACTATGTCAAAAAACACTATTTATCTATTTAAAATTCGCTTATGTGTATATATTTATCAATCTATACATCTATATATATATATATATATATATATATTACAGTTACGTGCCACTATCTTAGGCGGTATTACCTAGTATTTATTCCTGTACATCCAGAATACCCCTGATTCTACTCCATTGAAAAATCCATCCAAAGGTTGCCTGGAAGAAATTGCTAATAGCAATAAGGCCGCCCATTGTACCGTTAATAGAACGTCAAATGTTTTTTGAAATGTATATTATATGTATGTATATATATATGTAATTGGGGTACAATAAAGTTTAAATAAATAAAAAAAAAATAGGCTACATATCATCACGTTAAGACCAATAGGAGGTGAGCACTAATAAAGAATGTTTCAAAATCGGGGTCTTTTCCTCGTGAGAGTTTCCGCTGCCTGTTACCGTTAGCTCAAAGTTACTATTCCACGCGGACGAAGACGCGGGCTGAGGCTAGTCTGTTAGAAGTCGAAACCTCCTTAACTCGAATTCTTTGATCTCTACCTCGACTTAGGAAAATTAGTAAAATATTAAAAGTTTATGGTTTCTTAAATATGTTCTAGAGAATGTTGGCAACCCTTATCATAAACATTGTTTTGTATGTAGGCTGTTTTTTTTTACTTAATATTATTTAATTATACACAACAAAGACCCGTATATAATGATTATGAATTGAATTTTTAATATCGATTTTCTTATTGTTAAATCTTTAATTTTGTAAAACTATTTACTAACTGCCATTTTTTTCTTTATACTACGATCAAGTAGTTATATAAAATGGCAACAGAACAAATGAATGCCATTCTGTCAATATTTTTGATGATCTCTCTAATGTCCAATTAAATTGTTTATGTGGAGATTTTTTAACTTAAAACTGTCACTTTTCCGTACTTTCTCAAGCATTTTCTTCCGTATAAACATTGCCCTGATAATGACAAACATGACATAAAAAAATAATTATCCAAATAGGTGCAGTCGTTTTGAGGCGATGCGTTTACATACATTCGGTAATGGTTTTTGAAGTGTATAACTTCAATTCTTCTGGCGCGTTAGGGAAAAATGATGAGAGTAAATTTTTAGGATGCGCGCGCACACCGTCACCAAAAACCGACACCTTGAAGTTAGCTATAGTCAACTTTTTCTATTAATAGTGCCGTTTTTTCTACAACGATAAAATTTTTGACAAGATTGTTATCTTGTTACGCCAATGAAGTATAACTTCTAAAGCGTGTACATAAGTACACACAAACTTTTTTTATTTATGTATATGATACCTATACACGCATTTAAAATGTACATAATGTAAAGTAAAAGTATACGACCTTTTCATTTCATCGCATACACGTAGTATAGAAAACGTATATAATTTGTATTACATAAAAAATAGTCGGTGCCGTTATAAGGACTGTCGACACAAGTGTAAACTCAAAACAATTGAATAACTGTGTTCTTTTCTGTATTTTTGAATCAATTATAGCTTGAATTATTTAAATTTCATATTTGTAAATTAGATCTGTTAACATTCGTCTGGTTTTCTCATCTATTGGCATGCTTATAAATATTTATGTACATTTTTATACAGTTAATTAATTAATTAATCAAACATAATTAATGTTCTATACAAAACGCCGCTATACTACTGGTTGGTAGTCTGATCTAAGCGCAATACGTCACGAGCATGCCGTTGACGCGATCCCACAAGTTTCCCCTACCAAAAATCATTCAACGCGGTTAAAGAAGTTGTCACTTTAAAAATTAAGAGATATTTTGTATATTACGTTATTGTTTTTTCCAGACTTACGTTGCCAATATCCTGTTGGCTGTGAATCCTTACGAAGACATTAAAGATATGTACTCGTCTAATACGATCAAAAAGTATCAAGGAAAATCATTGGGGGAACTACCGCCTCACGTTTTTGCTATCGGTAAGATTTATATGTTAAATTAATTGATCTCAGATCATAAAATATATCATACACTTCCAAAAACATCTGTGAACTTAAAATTAAAGGTAAGAGTATAAATATCCTTTACCTAAAGTAGGGTAAATAACCTTTATCAATTGTCGATTGTCATAATAAAGTTTAACAGACGTACCATAAAATTGATAAAAGGGTGAATGGGTATTAAGAGTACAATGACAAAAATTAATTATGTAAAGATAAAACATGAAACTTGAATCAGGAAAACATTGAATCGTTTAGTCAAAATTGTTTTGGAGGCTTCTTACCGTCGACCTATATCGTGTTTTCTACGACATGGGATCTAATATCTTAAAATATTATCTATATACTCATATATTCCTTATTAATTAATTAAAACAGCTTGAAATTGTGAGTTTAAAAAAAATATTATAGGGGACAAACGAACAGGCGGGTCACGTGACGGTAAGTGATCACCGCCGTCCATAGACACTAGCAATACCGGGGGAGTCGTAAATGCGTTGCTGGCCTGTGTTTGGGGGGAGGGGCAGAGGGGGCGGGGAGGTGGGTATCTGGCGCTCTTACTGCACTGTTACTTCACATCGGTTTTCTATGAGATAGTGCTAGTACCGGGGGCGAGCCGACCCATTCATGCTGAAACCAAAAATAGCTTCAGCGTGGCTCTACCACCTACGACAACACCTACTGTATTCTTTATACCTACGAGTAATATAAATTTAACGAGTTTTTACAAGTGTCGGAACCCTATGGCCAGTGGTCCGATATCATTTATACGGCAGTAGCTTCGCCCCTGTATATAAGCAAATTAAATGTAATTAATGACTATCTTATAAACGCTACGTCACTAAGAATTATTTATGAATTTGATTTGATATAACAGATTATATTGAAAACTGAAAACATTTTGACTCTTATAAAACAAAAACAAAGGAATTAGAATAGGATGATGAAAAAAACATTTAAATTATATTTATAATGTTTTACCGTAGATTTTTAATTAAGAAATTAAAGATCGAAATTATAATTACTGGTTTTGATTTTAGACGATTCGTTTATTAGTGTTGAAGCGATGATGGCTTCGTGATTAGTATTTTTGGACACCGCATCGATGAACATAGGTTCGAATCCTTGTAAATATATACCGGAGCTTTCGGTGAGGGAAAACATCGTGATGAGTTTGACATTGCACGGTGCTGAGTTTTCTGTAATTCTAGTCGGCTATCACGTTCAAATCTATCGCCAAGCATTCATAGCTGATCCATTACCAAATTGCCATTGTGCCAAATTGTGGTCATATTCTAAAATTATAGGTGGTAGAACCACGCTGTAGCAGCTATTACTGGTTGCAGCACGAATGGGTCGGCTCGCCCGGGTTAGTACCACCCGACTCACAGAAAACCGATGTGAAGTAACAGTGCTGGCATTGTTGTGTTTCGTTCGGTCAGTGAGAGCGCCGGAGGCCCACCTCCCTTCCCCCTCTCCCATGCACAGGCTGGCAACGCACTTGCGACTCCCTTGATGCTTGCTAGTGTCTATGGACGGTGGTGATCACTTAACATCAAGTGACTCAGCTGTTCGTTTGCCTCCTTTGACATAATAAAAAAAAACTCTAAAACCTACAAATGTAAAACTTACCTCTAATTTTTATCTTCAATTATATTGCCCATTCCTCTCTGCCTTTTCCACGCTAGCTAGGGCTTTATTAAATAATTGACATTTTAAACTTATTTTGTATTTCAGCCGACAAGTCGTTCCGTGACATGAAGTCTTTGAAGCAGTCCCAGTCCATCATAGTATCGGGGGAGTCTGGAGCTGGGAAGACAGAGTCTACTAAATATATTCTCAAGTACCTCTGCGATCTGTGGGCGAAGGGGGCCGGTCCTGTGGAACAGAAGATTCTAGATGGTATGATGTCACTATTGAATTTTTTGAAGTGATACTTCTTTTGGGACGATGTATATTGAATTTTATGAAAGAGCATTGTGTAACCAATAAGCAGATAACTATAAATGTATTTGTATATAGGTTTAAGGCTGTGGGATAGCAAATCTTTAATGTACTGGATATATATAGAAAAAAAAAAGAGAGAGAATCTGATGGATCGTTGTGACTATCGCGCACTTTTAAACATTATTCAGTGATGTGTATTATTAACATTGTTAATATATTTTACAATATTACAAAATAATGCCGAAAACTAACGTTTTCCACATCCATAGTGTGCTCATCTCATTCTCTTAAAAATTATTCAGAATACTAAGTTTCACTTCTACCGCGAAAGAACTACACACAACTTTTTTATACACAGATAAATACGTAATTAATATGGTTTAAGTTGTTTGACAGGCGGAATTCGATTCGAACGATTCGATGTTCGCAGGTTTGAATCTCGACATTTATCAGCGGATTTTTCATAATTCGCATATATTCGCTAATTTAAATTGGTAACATTATCGGCTAATGCTCGAGGAATGTATCGTAAAGAATACTGGGACCTAAGAAATATTCTTGTAGTATAATCGTACGTAGAAGAAACATAGTGCAGAAACACGGTGAAGCTGTTAAGACCTTGCTAGGTCAATAGCATAGTCAGTTCGAAAAAAAAAGAAGAAGAAACATAGTACTGTGGATTGTGCTATGTTTGTAGTTGCTATTACGTGCTGATTTTACCCAAACCTGACATAGGAGGAAGGCTTCAACCCAGCAGTGGTGCTCTTTCGTATTATTATTACTTCTATAAGGCCCATGGTGTAACTCTTAAGGAACACCAAACTGAAAAAAAAACATTAAAATTTCTCAAAATTACATCAATATAAATATTGATTGCAAAACTTTGTTACGATATAACAAATTTCTCGTGATCAAATAATCAAATTATAAATTAATTTAACAAGTGGTAATGATTAATCAGGCATTTTTAAATTTATTAGTTGCAATGGTCAGGAAAGGTCGCGCCATTTGTCTTATAACCTTTAGTATTTACTAACTCATTATAATATATTATCGTCGCGGTGTTATTGTTTATATATTACTAACAATCGACCGCGATTTAATTTGCGTTAAATTACAATAATTTTTTTTATACTAGCCTCAGCCCGCGACTTTGTCCGCGTGGCATAGTTGGTTTGGGCTAACGCTAATCACGTACTGGAAGCTCTCAAAAGGAAAACAAAAATCCCCGATTTTGAAACATGCTTCATTGATCCTCTGATCCTATTGGTCTTAGCGTGATGATATACAAGACCAATGGGAGCGGTGCACCAATGAAGAATTTTTTAATTTTTTTTTCTTTTGACAGCTTCCGCTGCCTTTTAGCGTTAGCCCAAAGTAACTATTCCACGCGGACGAAGTCGCGGGAACAGTTAGTTATACATAAATGTCAATTTTCGTGAAGTTCAATTGATTAGTTTCGGAGTTCATCGTGGATAAACATAATGACACTGGTGTTTTATATATTTAGATGTTCGTACTGTTGTAAATTGAGGATTTGAGCTCATTTTCTTCGTCAATACGCCCGTGCAAAGCCGGGTCGGATGTCTAGTATAAAGATAAATTTAGATCTAATATTGTAGTTCCAAATTTGTGTTTTTTTTTAATAATTCGAAAATAATCGCAACGATAGATATTCATGGCAACATTTCGAAATACATAAATATCCCCGATGCATTTATTGCACCTCGTTAATTTTATTTATAAACTCGTTTCAAAGTGAGAGAATGGAATTTTAACGTTATTCGTAGTTACGTCTTCTATACTGGACATGATCGAAATCGAAGTGTCTGTTCGTTATGTTTTTGTTGTCAACATTTTTCAATAAATATATATCAATATTATATACGGTACTCGTAACGAAAAGACAATCGAGGCAATCATAAGGTCGAAATTTTTAAGTTTTGAAATTTTAAATTAATTACAGTGTGATTTATTTGAATTTCATAATTTGTATATTTAAATTATTAACGTTAGTTTGGTTTTCATATCTATTGGCACGTGGAGCAATAATTATATACATACTTATAAAGTTTATTAACCAATCAAACGTATGATGAGCTGCAAAATGTAAATATTAGATGTACACAGGCCATTATATTACGCATCGCTAGTCTGACGCGAGCCGCGCGAGAGTAATACGGCCGGTTACGCTTACTAGCGTGTCATCAGGCGAAATTATATGTTTATCTTCCTCCAAAAATACATAAAGCACATTAAAAAAAAAAAAATTGTCTGTCCGTTTGTTTCGGCTAAACCCCGAAACGGTGGGATCGATTTTGACAAGAATTTCACTGGCAGATAGTTGCTGTTATAAGGAATAACTTGAAGCGATGTCCAAAACCTTACGAGAATAAACAGTGTAATCGCATTGAATTAAAAAAATGTTGCCTAATTTTTTACGTGGTTGTAGTCGTAGTTTTGTAGGTGATGGAGCCAAACTCTAGCCTATCACTAGCATGAATGGGTCGGCTCATCCGGGGAGAGTACCACCCTCTCTCACAAACACCCACGTGAAGTAACAATACAAGATTGTTGCGTTTCGTTCGGTCAGTGAGAGCGTCGGAGGCCCACCTCCCTTCCCCCTCCCCTCTCCCTCCGGCATACACAGGCTGGCAACGCACCTACAACTGCCCTGGTGGCCCGACCCACCTGTTCTTTTGCCTCCTTTGATATAAAAAAAGTCACGGGTAACAGCTAGCTTAATAATAAACATTCATATTATAATATCAGGAAATAAATTACGAATGCGATGAATATTCACCAAACATTTTTATTTCAAACGACTCATTACCATTGGAATTTTGTCTCACTTATATTAAATTGATTTACATAGTCACTTATATTTGCTAATAAGAAACGTTAGAATAGAATATATTTAATAGTATGCATACTTATAAGAAGTAAACATGTTTAGAATAATCATCTACATTGATGATGAAAGTACGAATAATCATAGATTTATAGATACGACCTCTCATCTAGTGTTGGAACTTAGAGAAAAAAACATCTATTTTTTTATTGATAACAAACACTAAAGCTCGCCAATAGCCATAAAATAAAAGAAGAAAGAGAAAAGCTGAGAAAGAGATAAGGGAGATGTTCCGTTTTCTCACGGCCTGTTTATATGTTAGATGAATTTTAAAACTAGCTATCCGCTCCGGCTTCGTACTAGTGTATTAGCGAAGAAAAAATAACTATGTCCCTTTATAGTACGACCATGTAACAAAATATTCTAAAATTACAACTTAACGTCAGTCTGTGAATTCTTACAATATTCTTGGAGATTACCCAATTGTTTTCTGACTCACTTACCCACTAATGTTTATATGGAGATTTTAAACCCAAACATTTCATTATTCCATACGCATTTTGTCCAAGCATTTCCATTCATCATCATACAAACCGTGTCCTGACAATAAAAAATACAACATTAAAAAAGATTTAGCCAAATAGGTGCAGTCGTTCTGACACTCTTACATATGGTACATTAGGTAATTTTTTTTTTATATAAGTGGGTGAAAGACACTGTTATTTGTACGTGCGTTATCTTCAAGACGATTGAATGAATATAGACCTTTATGTGTAATGTAAAATGGTTACGGAATTTTTAAGTTATAAATATTTAATCTACTCTATAGAAACTAATTAATAATAATGTAACAGATAGTGTCGTAAAGGTATACAATAGAAGTGAAACTTCAGTATTACAGGGACACATCTTAATTAAAAATACAATAAAAAGCCAACGTCACGCGGTATTCCCAGGTGGTTACCCACCCAAATACTGACCGCGTCCAACGTTGCTTAACTTCGGTGATCGGACGAGAACACATGTTTTCAATACTCTACTCAACATAGTGTTGACCCCACCATTTTTTTGTCACACTAAAAAGTAACAGATCAGAATTTCAAAGCCCTTCCATAAAAGAAGTTTCACTTAAAAAAAATAGAATAAAACGCCTTGTAGTCTTGAAGTTTAGTATAGAATTCGAGATAAAAAAAATGGTATTAGAAAGAAAAAACATCTATAAAAAGTTTTAATATTATCGCGTTAATAGTTGATAAAAAAAGAGATAAACCAGATCACATTTTTTTGTGATTCTTCTGGATGACTGGATGATTTCTATGGAACCCGTAGTATTGCTTCACCGTTCATAAACAATTTTCTAACTTCTTCGCACTTTTTCACTTTTAATTTGGAGTTCTGATTAAACTGTAAAACTTCGCAGCGAACCCTATCCTGGAAGCGTTCGGTAACGCTAAGACGACACGTAACAACAACAGTTCGCGTTTCGGCAAGTTCATGGAGGTGCACTTCAGCAACAAGTACCAAGTTGTCGGCGGACACATCTCACACTATCTTCTCGAAAAATCTAGAATATGCACCCAGAGTGCTGAAGAAAGGAACTACCACGTGTTCTACTTGCTCTGTGCCGGTGCTCCGAACGATTTGCGCACTGCGCTCGGTGTTACGAAACCTGATGATTATTTGGTGAGTTGTTTGTTATCTTACAGCGATTGCTTAGTGTAATTTCTACTATCTGAAACCCGCAACATTGCCTCTGCCAAATCAGTTGATATAAAAGCGAAAAATCTTAAATATACCTAGAACCCGATTGCAGCGACACTTACCGGGCCCAATTGAGATATAAACTATTTTATACTCTATATATACACACTATCTATGCCCTAAGCACTAAGCTTACTATAGCACTAAGAAATGCTATGTCCCTCACTTCCACACCCCACACCCACTATGCTCATAAAGCCAGCGGCAGCGACAACGCAATAATTTTACCAGCTTATACTTTTTATTTCACATTATCTTACCAACTTGATCAATTAACATGCTGTTAAGAGGAAACTTTATCTCCATGTAATTTCCATTTTGATTTAGTTTAGAAAATAAAATAAAAATTGTTTTATAATGACCGTTGACACTTCTCATCAGCAATATTTAGGAACTCTTAGAGGATAAACTTTCGAATATCTTCTCTCAAGCTTTTAGACATAGAAATGTATTATGATCGTCTATTTCAGTATCTCAAGAATGGATGCACTCAGTATTTTACAACTCCGGAGTCCGAGAAAAAGATCAGCGCTGATCGTAAGAGTAAACTGCAGCAAGCGAAAGGAGGCCTCAGAGATCCCATACTGGACGATGTAGAAGATTTTCAGAGACTGCATCAAGTAATTTCTTTTTTATTACAATTGCTTACCAAGTTTATTTTTATTATCCAAATCTTGTCCCTAAGTTTGGTTGATTAGAAAATTCGGAATAAAAAATGTATAAAGAAATGGTAACAAAATTAAAAAAGATCTTTGTTAAAAATCACTTATGACTGATTTTACTAACTTATATACTGTTTAACTAGTACATATGGTTTACTTTATTTATTTGTAATGTGTATACTACTAGGATAAGCGACTCGCATAGTACCAGTTCACCGCGTGACGTCAGAGCCAAGACTGACTGAACAGCTTTTTTTTTTCGAACTGACTACGCTATTGACCTGACAAGATCTTTACAGCTTCACCGCACTACTACTTAACAGCGGTCGCTTCCTTTTATACCAAAACAAGTCCAGCCCGAATCACGCGATGAATATGGGTAGGCGCCGATATACTCGTCTCCGTGGCGTAGGCTTTCCATTTAAATCTGTCTATTCATCCTTTTTTTCACTGTTTTAGTCTATTCTAGTTAATTTTATTGTTTATTTTAGGCAAGCAATCTTCTACTAGATTATTACTGTCATTGTCAAGTAGGTAATGAATGGCATTACAAATTTCTTGCGATATTTTTTGTTTTTTTTGGCAAGTCAGAATTCATGGTCCGTGGTATTATTTTCCATTCATTTCACTCGTGCACAATAACCAAACTATATTACGTAAAACACCACCAATATTACAAAATATAGAGTGAAATAACAAAGATTATGAATAAAATATAAAATGGTCCACATTACATTCCAAGATCCTATCAAAAATTCAACTATACTGTATAAAACACCATCGATATTACTTCTTCTACGCTTAATTCAAGCCAATTGATTAGAAACTGTGTTGTTATTAGGCGTTATCGCGTGTGGGTCTGAGTGAGGATGAGAAGAAAGCCGTGTACTCGATAGTGGGTGCGGTGTTGCACCTCGGGAACGTGGAGTTCGAGGAGGAGGGGGGCGCGCGGGGGGGATGCAAGGTGACCCCCGGGTCGGAGGGGGCGCTGGCCAAAGCCGCCGCACTGCTGGGGGTCGACGCGGGGGAGCTCAGGATGGCGCTCGTCTCCAGGCTCATGCAGAGTTCGAGGGGTGGACTCAAAGGAACAGCTATTATGTGTGTATTGCTCTTAAGTTAATCTTCCATTTACTAACCCCTTTACAGGTTCGAAAGCAATGAGATTTCCTTAAAGGGAGGCATCGTTATAAACCATAGCACTTTCTGAATTCCCGATTGGTTCGAATGAAAATCTATCTTGTACTTATAGATGTGTTTGAGACAGATCATCTATACATGGCATTACTCACTTCCAAATCTTAACATCGGGTAAGATGAGGATTAAAAGCAAAGAAAGGTTATCAAAAATATGAAAGGATTATCTTTCTTCCCGTTGCTTCTTATTCCCATTAAGCATAAGAGCGGCATAACGTGCTGACCTGACCTGATGTTGACCTGAGCATGACGCTTGCAAAAACCACGGCAGTCGCAAGCGCGTTGCCAGTCTGTGTTTGGGGGGGGAGGAGGAGGGGAGCTGTGTCTCCGGCGCTCTCACAGACCGAACGAAACACAACAATGCAATCACTGTTACTTCACATCGGTGTTTCTATGTGTCTGGTGGTACTAGCCCGGGCGAGCCGACCTATTCATGCTGAAACCAGTAAAAGCTTCAGCGTGGCTCTACCACTTACAGTTTCTTCCGCCATTCTTCTAATTCAGATCTCATGTCAATAGCCACACGTTTTATAAACATAATTCCTCTCATAATCCATTCATACTTTACTGTGTATTATTAAACAAGTATTAAATATGAACCTATTTGTTTGATTACTAGTTATTTGGACCACCCTTTTATCCCCAACCGCTTATTTTAACTGCCTCTTTAACATCATAAATACTATTGCCAACAGTTTATACGAAAATTGTGTTCATCTGCTGGCTTCTAAGTCTTTTAACTGTGTTCTCGTTAAGACCTAGGAATATTTTAGCAATGCTCCTCAATTCGTCCACTTTTATACTCAATACTCTCTTAGTTTTGATTTTCGTCCCTAGTGACTTACGAGGTTAACCCCTATTGTTCCTTAAAATTATAAAAATAGGTGAATCGTTGTGGTATTTCTAGTGATGTTTGTGTATTCGTCCATTTTTATACTTAACCATCTTTATAACTTACAACCCCAATACATGCTCATACATTGTCTAATACTACACAACTTCCTGTAATATTTATGAACTAGCTTTCGTTTCTAGGGTGCCTTATTCATGCTTTACCCTCTTTATTTATGACTTTCAACCCCCATGACATGGTCATAGATAATATTATACCTTTTGATTTTTTCTGATTATAAACTAATTATCGTTTCCAGGATACCATATTCATTCTTAACACTCTATTCTAACGACTTTCAACCCCAATGATATGCAACAGATAATTTGATACCTGTAGAGTTTTTATACTGGTTATAAACTAGTTATCGCCTCCAGGGTTCCCTTGAAAACCTATGAAGCAATTAACGCACGAGACGCCCTCGCTAAAGCGGTGTACAGCCGGCTCTTCGACTACATCGTGCATCGCATCAACATCAGTATTCCCTTCCAGGCCTCCTCCTACTACATCGGTGTTCTAGATATCGCCGGATTTGGTAATTATACATATTCAAACTAATTTATATGGAAATCGGTAGTAAAAAAATGTTATTTTCAAATTTATCGATATTTTTTCGCTATATATCGATATGGGTCTTATTTGTAATTTAAACTTTTATCTATTGTTTCAATATTTTTTTATCGATATGATTACCGTAATCATTTAATATTAACCGATTTCCTATACCAATACCGATAATTCAGTCGTAAATTACGAAAACTTTGTTAATATAGTCGTGGAAATTGGATACATTAATGACAATAATGGATACATTTTCAAGTAATTACATACACATCTTTTTTTTTTTATGTCATAGGTGGCAAACGAACAGGTGGGTCACCTGCTGTTAAGTGATCACCACCGTCCATGGACACTAACAACACCAGAGGAGTCGCAAGTGCATTGCCATCTTTTGGAGGGAAGGGTTAGGGGAGGGAAAGGGAGAGGAGAGGAGAGGGGAGGGGAGGTGGGTCTCCGGCGCTCTCACTAACCGAACAAAACGCAACAATGCAAGCACTGTTACTTTACGGTGGTTTTCTATGAGAGGGTGGTACTACCCCGGGCAACTCGACCCATTCATGCTGAAACCAATAATAGTTTCAGCGTGGCTCTACCACCATTTTATTTGTAATGGATAACCTTAAAGGCAATTTTAAATATGCTTATAGTGTATTTAAAATGCCTTTTTGAAGTGTAACTTCTTATGGCACGGTAGAGAAAAAAAAAATTCCCATTGTGTGTTAAACGTATATTAGGAATATATTTGTGTCTATGTGTAGATATGTGTAAGCATCTGTCTGGTTCTAGTAGTATACCAGTAAATGTATAGTTAAGTATTTATACTACGGGATTTCGTATAATCTATAGTTTATGAGCATTCTCATATACAGTAGAACCTCGATAACGTAAAAACCTGTAAAAATTCAAAAAAAATAGTGCGTGGAGTCCCTCCGCGCGGAAGTAGTGAAACTTCGTAATGTGGAAAACAAAAATAGGAAGGGGTCGAAATTCATTTTTAGTGAAATCATATTGTTTCTTTAATACAAACTTTATTAACATTGCTTACAATTCACAATTGATCGCATCTTTTAATTATCATTTTCGAGTGGAGAAATTAACTAAAATAAGATACGAAATGTTTGATTATTTTTCTCCCTCTGTCTCTTTCTATTCCCCCTCCCCGGGAGCGTTGAACGTTTAACGCAACAGTGCTTTCATATCCCCTCCATGGTAGCGTTAAACATTTAACGCAACCTTGTTGGAAGTCGTTTTTTTTTTTTTTCGAACTGACTACGCTATTGACCAAGCAAGGTCTTAACAGCTTCACCGGACTACATTGTTGGAAGTCGCATTAGAAGTTTCACTTCAATAATCAGTTTCCTTCCCATCAGAGTGTTAAACCGCAATTACTTAAAATCCGCACCCTCGATAACTTTAACTAATAATTTAAGTAGTTCAGTTATGTTTCGATGAGCTCTGTAACATAAACTATCTGCCAATGGATCGTTTCGAATGAATGTACAAAATAAATTATTTACGTGTTCAAACTGTGTCCAAACCAAAACATCAGTGTTACAAACACATAATGAAAGAAAAAGCTGAAGAGTTCGCCATTAACTGAAAATTCATAATTTTAAAGCTAGCAATGGCTGGTTAGAGAACTTCGCGAAACGGCATGATTTGGCCTTCAAGAAAGTGTGCGGCGAAAGTGCGAGTGTAACATAAACCCTTGATAAGTTACTCAATAACTTAAAATATTTTGTGTTTCCCTTGGATTTTAACTAATCAAGGTTCTACTGTACATATAATTTAATACATGCACTGTGATTTTATTCGTAACCTGTCTATATTTGTAATCTCACCTTTTACTTATATGATACTAGCTTTTGGTCGCGGTTTCGCTCGCGTTAATGTTTGTTTGACTTACTATAACTTGGGTTATAGAACTTCAGTATAACTTGTAATATCTTGATAGTAACGTAAAATATCCCAAAGAAATGCTCCATTGAAGATTAATTACGACTTCATGTACATTTTCAGAGTATTTCCAAATGAACAGCTTCGAACAGTTCTGCATAAACTATTGCAACGAGAAACTGCAGCAGTTCTTCAACGAGAGAATACTGAAGAACGAACAGGAACTCTACAAGAGGGAAGGATTGAACGTGCCGGAGATCAGATTTGTGGATAATCAGGACTGTATAGGTGAGTTCTTGTATCAAAGTTGTACTCCTTACCCATATCCTAAATTCAGTCCATACTCTAGATTTTTTGTTCTAAATAAATTATAAACATCTCTTTGGATATTTTCTAACAGCTAAGTAATAACCATATTTACTTACTTTTATACATATAAAAACAACAGTTATCATTGATAATTATAATTAATCCCATATACAATTTATAAGATTTTTTTTCTGCATTCCCATATATACTTTTTTCCATAATTCTCTTAATACAAAAAAACAAAGCCGTGTCGTCGTCATTTTTGATTTTTATTGAATCGGAAATTTCTAGAAGTGATATGTAACTTATTCCAAAAAGCACTAAAAATACTCAATTTCTTCATTTGACATTGGTTGTCTTTGCAGATTTAATTGAGAGTAAGAATCACGGCATATTCCATCTCCTCGATGAGGAATCTAAGTTACCGAAACCGGAGTTTGGACATTTCACTCACTCCGTGCACAAGCAGTTGGCTGTTAATAATAATAGGTATCTTTTAAAATTCATTAGTACATCTGTACATAGTATGTAGAAAGTATTTATTTTGTTTTTTTTTTCTTATTAAAGGATGCCATTTCTTTTTCTATTTACTGGTATATAATAAAAAATATCGCTACAGTCTCGTTGTTTATTACAATATGTAATTGTATATGGATTGTTGAGGTAAAGAGAAATATCTCATACGGATATTGGGGGGGGTCGAATAACATCTAAGATTTGAGACACCCAAGCCAACCTCACCTGCGCGTGGTGCACCCTGCTGAATAACGAACGAGGCAATGGCGAAAGCGGGGTGGCAGGGTTTTACAGCCTGACTGGGTCGCAACCACCATGTATATGGCGAAAAAGCCCGTCACAGTGATTCGCTTCTGCGGGTCGCGTTTCGGGATCAGCCTGTGCATATTCAGCTGTTCGCAGGCCGGCATGACAGCGGCGACCGGCGATGGATACTACGTCACTCGGTGGTCGCCATTGTTTATGGATTGTACTGTGCTTACCATCAGGCACAATGCAGTCATTTTGCCGTGCTACATTAAAAAAATAATAATAATAATTCAGCCGAAAAAATGTGGACCAAAATGTATGAGTTAAAGGTTCTATATATTGCCAGTATGATATTACCGTAGGTACATGAACTAAATTATTATTGTAAAAACAAAAGTATAAACAACATTCCTTTTTTCGATCATCGATATGTATATAGTTTTATTAACATGTTCCTTTATATTTTACCGAGCTTACATCTGAGCTTAGATCTTACCTTGACACATCATATTACTGTAGATGTGATAAAAGTCAGTTAATTAATGGCCATGCCTACATTCGCTCTGGAATCATCCAATACTGTTCACTCTTTGCTCGTATGAAGATTGCAACGAAATTCGTGATCCCTGATTGGAGGATACGTGCATCTACATTCACGCATCTTCTACTCTTTGTGATCCCATGTTCACAGAGTACGTTATATAAACAGAGGTCTTCTCGTTCTTTCCAATCAGCGCCTCTATAATATGACTTTCGAACTAACATTGTTGGTTATAAATGTACATTTATAGCTATGTATGTATGCATACAGCGGTACTGCGTAAATCGTATACAAGTTTTTGATCATTTTTATTTGTAATGAATATATTCATCGTAAGGCATATCTAAATCCAAGTATGTATATGCAGGAGTCAATGTTTATATGTAGATCCGGACATAGATAAAATTGTTTGTGGGAGACAAGAAAATTTAAGGGAGCACACGCTCATAACAAATACGTAAACTAAGAGAATGAAAACAAATAGTTGAAAGTTGTCAGTTTAAAATGTCAAAATTAATTGTCATCCACCATCTTTTGTTATCAAACTTGCCAAAAAAATTATATAACAGTGCCATCTAGAGAGTGGATTGATAACCAAAAATATACGAGCCCTTTTCATACAAATCCGATTCTGAGAAGTGAAAATAGTGTCCCCCATGTTTTCGATAATTATTATATGAGTTATTTATGATTTATTTAAAAGCAAACCGAATACATACAAATGGCTACTCTTACCCCCATATAACTGAACTGTCATTTAAACATGTGGGGTGTTTTTATATTACTGATTATAATTTATAATAATTAAACCAGGATACAGGTGCCAAGGACATCACGTTTGAAAGCTCACCGCACCCTCAGAGACGATGAGGGATTCCTATTGAGACACTTTGCTGGTGCCGTCTGTTATAATACTGTGAGTTAAATACTGAATATTTACGTTTATTAAACCAGTTAGATTTAATTGGTCATCTATCAAACGCTTTTAACTTCCTTTCAAATAAAATGTATATCATGGAGGCCATGAGTTTGATTCGATAGTAAAATTAATAGTAATGAAATTTGTAAAGAGATTGATTGATATATTTATAGAAATTAATGTTTAAGTGCATATTGTCTCAAAATGAAATGCTGTCTCTTTAACCCTTAATTAAAATATTAAACTTGAATGATATATATAAATATTAAGTACATAAATTATTACAGTTTCCAATATGAGAATTTAGAGTAACGAATTATTTTGGCGTATCCGACGAAGTTCGTGAATGTTTGAAGTGACAATTAAATTAAATTTACTGAAAATTTCTTTTTGCTAAAAAGATATTTTATAGGTGATTAAGTAACCATATTTTATATTTATGGATTTACCTTACCGTAAAACGCTTATTAATTTACTTACCTTATTCGAAGCGTAATGTTTTATATTATGCCTGGTATTATTCAACTTAATGAAACAAAAGATGGTCTTGTTCCGAACGCGCCATTATACCATGTCGGACGTATCATCTGAGGTACTTGACCGGAAGTCATTGTTATATTTATAGTCAAATTGGGCATGCAGGTGGGAAACGGAAGTGCCCATAAATAAGCTCCGAAGAATGTTAAGTCAAATTAATACAATTTTAGTGCAATAAAAAGAATAATAATTTATTGATTTCATTTAATATATTTTTAAAAAATTTAACGAGTATTATGGGAGACATTTTGTACATCTTTGAATTTTTTATACAGAATCAATTTATTGAGAAGAACAACGACGCGCTTCACGCTTCCCTGGAGTTCCTGGTGCAGGAGTCGAGGAGCTCGCTGGTGCAGCAGCTGTTCCAGAACACCGACAACAACAACGCTAAGGGAAAACTCAACTTCATCTCCGTCGGTGCCAAGTTCCAGACCCAGCTGTCGCAACTCATGGACAAGTTGAAGGAAAATGTAAGTATTTTGTTTAAATAAAATGTCGGAAACAATTACAATACACATAGAAACAATACGCGTAATTCAACATAAAAAAATTATACTTTCTGTAAACTGAACAACAAGTGGTAGAAATATGAAACTGAACAACAAGTGGTAGAAATATGACCATAATAAGTAACGATAGAATATTAATAAAGATACTGTTACAGGTATCATATATATTAATACGTGAAGCCTAAACTTTGTAACCCTTTTTAACGGAATTGCGCGAACGGATGAACGTGAAATTTGGCATAGTTAAAGTTTATATGGAGGAGAAGTGCAGAAAGCTATTTATTTTATATAAAATGCATTAGAAGTACATTAAATTAATTAAAATATGCATTACTCACACTAGCCCTGCAATTTTACACAACCTATACACACATGTAAATAAAATACATTTTGACATCTGTCAATAAAGGACTCCAAAAATGGTTGTGAAGGGTGTTGCTATGCTCGACTGTATGTGTTATTTTACTCTTAGGTTCCAATTACCCTTTTTCATTCTACATTCAACAATGATATTAACGCTAATAAAATTCAGACTTAAAAAAATCAATGATCTATGGTCGAATGTCGACCGGTGGGCGCCCACTAGTTATAATTAAAAGGTCTCATTAAACACAGTAAGAGAAAGGGCGGTACATATGAAAAGAGACATAAATGAAACACAACACTTGTTCCTCATCCCTGATTTATTTTTCTTCATTTGCCAATACATAAATATTATTCTCTGTATTCAGTATTGTACAAGTATTTCAGATGTAAAGAAAGATATAAGAATAAAGAGATAAGATATAATAGAAATAGAGGCTACGAGTCGTCGAAAAAAACGGACAGCTTCTAAATTTTTTAAATGTATTTTTTGAAGAAGCAGGGGTGAAAAAGATGTGTCTTTTTAAATTACTTTTTCATACGTATGGCCTTTTATTAAGTAAGCCATGAAATTTAAAATTTACGATGTCGTGAAATTAAATTAGACAATAAAAATATGATCCGTCATTTTAAGATCTGGGTCTTAAAAATCAGCCGACGGGTTAAATCATAGAGGTGAAGTCTCTTCGCTAGATATTACACTTATGTGCGTTTCGTTCTATTCTCTTCGAGATTTTTTTAAGGTCACGAACTTCAGTAGGTATGATGTCACTACGGGTGATATTACGGTTTTATGTGCATCTCCTTATGTTCTCTCTGAGATATATATTAAAGTGTACAAACTTACACAGGTAATTTTTATAGGTGTTAGAGCCACGCTGAAGCTATTACTGGTTTTAGCATGAATGGGTCGGCTTATCCGGGGTAGTACCACCCTCTTATCGAAAACCGACGTGAAGTAACAGTGCTGGCATTGTTGTGTATCGTTCGGTCAGTGAGAGCGTCGGAGGTCCACCTCCTCTCCCCTTCCCTCTCCTCCCCCCTCCTTGCCCTTCCCTCAAACACAGGCTGGCAACGCACTTTCGACTCCCCTGGTGTTGTTAGTGTGTATGGATGGTGGTGATAACTTAACATACGGTGACCCAACTGTTCGTTTGCCTGCTATGACATAAAAAAGGGGTGACGTCACTATGGGTGATATCATATGTGTTATGTGCGTTTCGTCGTGTTCTCCTTCAGATGTTTGTTTTTTTAAGGGTACAAACTTCGTCCGGTGCATAAAGCCGAACGGACGCATGTCGGGACGCGTGGTGGAGGGCGGGCTGGTGCTGACGCAGCTGCAGTGCAGCGGCACCGCGGCCGTGCTCGAGCTCATGGAGCACGGGTACCCCTCGCGGGCCCCTTTCAACGACCTGCACACCATGTACCGGGACTACCTGCCGCCCAAACTGCACACCCTCTCCGCCAAGCTCTTCTGCGAGGTATATCCATTCACTCATACTCTCACACTAAACCATTCACAAACATACATTCATCTATACCAGGTGAAAGTTTAGACAGTAACAAAATTTATAGCAAATACTCTGCACTCGATTCTCGTTCTAAATCAATAAAAAAATACGTGCTTATTAATTGACCTAATTATCTAGAAAAACACAAATATTGTATGCAATCCCATACGTATCTTTTTCAAAGCACAGTGTCACTGACCATCTGGTGAAGGTTAACTCCGTGTCGCCCTTTGCAGTTTTCGGCATTAGTCATTGCACCTAGGTTTATTACGTTTGTATATATACTTTTCAAAGTTTTAGAACAAACTTTAATTAAACTTTTGTTGTTTATTAATATTTGTTTTGATATTATTATTTTATATGTTAAATGTGACCATAAAGTATCATCTCTCTAAATATTGCAAGCGAGTAACCTATCACCTGGTTTACACAAAATGACACATGAGTGTCTGACGGGATACCATATGTAATGGCAACCTTTCCGCCACTCTCTTCTACGAGGTATGCACCATCTGTTCTCCACTCATACACTAAATTATTTACTAAAATACTTTCATCCTTGTCATTGAAATGGTACAGGTCTACCGCAGTATGCGCATTACTCAAAAACTACCGCATCTTATGTCAAATTTTCTTAGTATTAATGCCTGAACAATAGGTACCTATCTAAAAAATCTTTAATATGAAGATATTCCAGTTATGAAAGAAATATATATACGATATTTTACCGTTTCTTCTAATTTTTTTAAATTATTTTATTATGACGTTCTAAAATATACAAATTAACTTTTTAACGCCGATGTCAAAATGTTCTTCATCCCAAGGGATATGATCCCTATTTTAATGGAGAATGTAGTATAGTACTAGATGATAAATGGCGAATTAATATTTGGTAAGTTATTGAATAAAACTAGCAAGTTGTCAATGTACTGTAATTTAGACACAGTTAAACGGCATCAGAAAAAAAATCTTTTTCTTAAATGTCATTTAGACTATGAACTAAAACGATTTGAACGATAACGTAGTCGAAAAGCGAACTTGCTAAATAACGAATACCCTAATGTTTAGAGTATAGTTCTATCTTTATATATCCCAAGCGATTATTCTTTTACGTCAGACATGTTACATTAAGAACATTACACTAGAAAATATTTAAATATATTGAAACTACTTAACCGATTTTCATGAAGATTGGTCCACCTAGAGAGAGTCATTTATATTTCGTTTAATGACCTCGGTTTTTGTTAAATGCAAATTACATTATTGTCAATAATGGTTATTGTTATTAATTGTAAGTTTCGTCGGTCATAAACAGATGGCGCTTTAAATTAATGCTATATATAGGCTATATATCATCATGTCAAGACCACAGACTAACGAAGTTGCGGGCGGAAGCTAGTATTATATATTTGTTTGTATCCATCCAGGCGATAGTGCACAGCTTTGGTTTATCGGATAAAGACTACAAGTTCGGTGTGACCCGAGTGTTCTTCCGTCCCGGGAAGTATTCAGAGTTCGATACCATGATGAAGTCAGATCCTGAGAATTTGAAGGCCATCGTGGACTCTGTACTCTCTTGGCTCGTCAAGTCGCGCTGGAGGAAGAGCATCTTCGCTGTACTCTCCATTATTAAATGTAAGTTTATACCCGGCAACTTGCTGATTTTTTAGTATCATTGCAAATCCTTAAAAAAATATCCCCTCCTAATATTTAAGAGTAGGAATTAATAGATCATAATTAATATACACCATAGTAATTGTTACAACAATAAATAATCATTGATTTTAATTATTAAAAAAAGCATGAACATTCATTCATTTTAGTAGTAAAAATTAGCATAAACAATAATTTATTTTAATTATAAAAAATCAACATAAAACAATAATTGATTTTAGTTATAAAAATGAGCATAAACAATCATTGCTTTTAGTTACAAAAATGAGCATAAACAATCATTGCTTTTAGTTATAAAAATGAGCATAAACAAACATTGATTTTAATTATAAAAATCAGCATAAACAATTATTGATTATAGTAATAAAAATTAGCAAAAACAATCATTGATTTTAGTTCTAGAAATCAACATAAACAATTATTGATTATAGTAATAAAAATTAGCAAAAACAATCATTCATTTTAGTTACAGAAATTAACATAAACAATCATTGATTTTAGTTATAAAAATCAATATAAATAATAATTGATTTTCGTTACAAAAATGAGCATAAACAATCATTGCTTTTAGTTATAAAAATCAACATAAACAATTATTGATTATAGTAATAAAAAATTAGCATAAAAATCATTGATTTTAGTTACAGAAATTAACATAAACCATCATTGATTTTAGTTATAAAAATCAATATAGACAAAAAATTATTTTAGTTGTAAAAAATCAACATAAACAATAATTGATTTTAGTTATAAAAATCAATATAGACAAAAAATGATTTTAGTTGTAAAAAATCAACATAAACAATAATTGATTTTAGTTACAAAAATGAGCATAAACAATCATTGCTTTTAGTTATAAAAATTGTCAGCCTCTCAATAACACTAATTTCTTTTTCAAAAGCTTTGTTGCATTTATTTTAGTGTGACGTAAGATGTGAGAAACTTTTTTTTAATACTAAAACAATAGAAATCCATTTTACTTGGAGAAGTCTAGCAGATTTTTAATAAGGAATGTTATAATTATTTGTAATTGGATCAGTCCACCACTATTAAGTGACTAATAATATTTAAAAGCGACACTTGCACAGCAAGTAGTATGCGGTGTAGTTATGGAGTGTGTTAGGGGTTGAAGTCGTTAGCTTCATTTTTAAGTCGACCAAATTAACAGTAGACATAATGAAGTCTCAAATGTCTCAAATGTCTTATGTGTAAAGTATGGTAGTACGAAAAAAAGTATTAATTTTGAAACTGGACAAAATACAAGTGTGTGGAGTATAATCTGTTCCACTATATATATATACTTACTAGCTTCTGTCCGCGTGGAATGGTTATAATTTACGCAAAACACGCAGCAGTAGCTCTAAAAAAAATGATTTTGATTTTTCATTGATACTCCGCTACTAGATTTTGAACCATCCTTCATAGATGCTCTGTTACTATTGATCTTAGATATGATATATTCCTTGATAAATTAGTTATCTAACACTGAAATAAAAAAATATATCGGACCAGTAGTTCCTGCCAATAGTGCGTCCAATCAACCAAACAAACAAACTCTTTATAATAATAGTGTACATTGTATATATATGTATATGCAAAACGTTTTACAATATTAGTATAAATATAACGCCGGTTAACGAAGAAGTATTACCACCACTGCACTCGAAGTGGCAGTGGCTTTGCTGGGGATAGTCTGGACATATTCATTTTTATTATCTGTGATCACTATTATTTTTATTAGCCAATTACACTTTTAATATTAGTTTAGTGTTATTTCTACATATAGAACAAAACATAAACATCCCCCAAATAATGTTTCGGTTGAGTTGATGAGAAATGAATTAACAGGCTGTTGTGACATATCGTGTGGGTGGAATGGTTGAAAGTTAGTTATATCCTTACAACTGGTAATCGTGTAACAGATTGTAATATGGGATGATGATATTACAGTGAAGAACAAGATCCTGTACCGTCGGGAGTGCCTCGTGTTGATCCAGAAGAGTGTGCGAGGGGACCTCGTGAGGCGCAAGCACCGGCCCCGCTACCGAGCTATACGCAAGATCAACGCGCTGCAGCACAACCTCCAGCAGATGGAAACTGTCACAGCACAGCTGAAGACCGAGAAGCAGAACGCACAGAAGAACATCGAGAACTTGAGGAGTTCCATCAGAACCGCCTGTGCCACTATCAAGGTAACACTTATTCTTATTGTAATCTTAAATCTATAGACTGCATGCAATGGATATGCACGAGTCAAAGTCCACTCATCGTTTTCCCGTTCCAATATAATATCATACAGCAGTCCGGTTGTAGCATGTTTAATTAGTTAGTGAGTAATATGCAATTAATGTGTAAGAAGAATATAAATAATGACTTTTATTCAGTAATCCCACCGGGCTCACACATAAACTTTAGACGATACATCAAAAACAATACAAATTCGAGATGTTAGGTTGCAGTGATTCCTCATCACGGCGTCTATGCTCTCAACATATACTCAAATTCCCTATCTGTCACACTAAATTTTATATTAAATCATTTGCGGTTCAAGCTGTACGTCTATGGAACGCACTCCCTTCTGATATTAGGCAAGCAAGATCCGTGACGTTATCATCATATATATTAATACGTAAAGCCTAAACTTTGTACCCCTTTTAAAGGAATTGCGTGAACGGATAAACGTGAAATTTGGCATAGTTAAAGTTTATATGGAGGAGAAGTGCAGAAAGCTATTTATTCTATATAAAATGCATTAGAAGTATATTAAATTAATTAAAATATGCATTACTCACACTACTGCTTCAATTTTACACGACATATACACACATGTAAATAAAAAAGACATTTTGACATCTGTCAATAAAAGACTTAAAAAAAGGTTGTGAAGGAGGTTGCTATGCTCGACTGTATGTGTTATTTTGCTCTTACGTTCCAATTACCCTTTTTCATTCTACATTCAACAATGATATTATAACATACAACTATTATTATAATATTTATCCCTTTAAAAAATCAATGAACTATGGTCGAAGGTCGCCCACTAGTTTAAAAAATATCTCCACCGGCATTACCTCTCGCTGTCGTAATATAACTATTGTATTGCGTTATTTCTTTTTTTGTTTTTTTTTTTACTTTTATCTATAGTTTTTGTATTTTTTTTTGTCTATTTATATTGCCACCCGGTAGTTATGAAAATAGAATGTCTCCTTAGTTTTGCCTGGAAGAGATCTTTCTAAGCGATAAGATCGCCTAACTGTACACATATTGTAAACTGATGATTAATTTTGTATATTTTCAACGTGTGTGCAATAAAGAGTTATTATTATTATTATTATTACACCTAAATAGGACCTAAACATTCGATAACATTGAAGTAACTCGGTATCACATCAGATCTACCCATGCTACTAAGTGGCACCTATGCCACTAAGAACTACCTTTGCCATGTATATATATCACTACACATAATAGAACAAAGTCCTTCGTCGCGTCTGTCTGTTTGCGATAAACTCAACAACTTCTAAACGAATTGTTATATATATGGTTAAGTCATAAGGTTAAGATATTTATCAAAGTTTTTATTATCAGGGCGAGACAACGTCCGCCGGCTCCGCTACTCTATGCTTATAATAAGAAAGTAAATCTTATGTGGCTGCACTTTTTAGATTTTTGTAAAAAAAAAGATTGCAGGAGTCTAGAATTAAGTAATAGAATACATTTCAATCATTTTTAGAAATGCCTGTCTGTCTGTTTGTATGAACACGCATCACTGCTACAGTACAGCTAAAAATATATTTTTAATACTTAAATAAAAAATGAAATAACTCGTTATTATAATCACCAATCACAGCATGTGACGTCATACCTTCCGAAACATTTGTTCCGAAATGTATACTTTCACATATTTATAACAACTGAAAAAATCAATTTAGTTTATAATAATATGACTTCAATTCAAAGGCATGAACGTTCTAGTAGGAATATATAAATCGATATTATTACAAAGTATAAAACAAAGTCCCCTACCGCGTCTGTCTGTCTGTCTGTTCGCGATAAACTCGAAAACTACTGAACGGACTTTCATGAGGTTTTCACTGGTGGATAAAGTGAATGATGAGGAATGTTTTAGTATATAAGTTTTATTATATTTGTCAAGGATTTGTTCATAATTAGGGCGGAACATCGTCTGCCGGGCCCGCTAGTTGAATATATATTTTAGTTGTAAATATATGGGACAAAAGTTTCTTCAATATTGTTTAAAATTATATCGCTTTACTTCAAAGATACGAATCTTCTATCGGGAATATATACATCAATATCGAGTACATAATTATATCGGTAACTAGCTGTGCCCGCGACTTCCGTCTGTGTGGAACCTAATGTGCTAAACACAGTGACGAATAAAGTCATCTGAATGTATTAAGCCACGTTACTTATTTACTTTCCACTCGTACTTAAGTCGCGTCGTCATTCAAATTACAATAAATTTTGATATAGTGGACCGATTTTTATGTAACAAAGGCTAAGTTACTCCCGAGGATATGGTTTATGGTTTTATTGTGAACCCTTTGTTTTAGCAGTGATGCGTGTTTATACAATAAGACAGACACTTCTAAAAATAATTTAAATGTATTCCATTACATATTCCTACATACCTGCAACAATTTTTTTCTCGAAAATCGAAAAATTGCAGACACTTTGGACTTACATTCTTATTATATATATTCTTATTATATACGTTGCCCCGCCCTGATTAAAAATAAACTAAGGGTTTATTTTTAAACAAATTATATACCAAAACGTTCCTCATGAAACACTTTATCACTAAAACCGCATGAAAGTCCGGTCAGTAGTTTTTGAGTTTATCACGAACAGACAGACAGACAGACGCGGTAGAGGACGTTATTTTAAACTATGTAATGACAATTTGTAATACACAACGCTTTCCATTTAATATCATTGTTCGAAGTGGATGGGTCTTCTAATAATAACAAATATAAACAAGATAACAAGGAAAATAGCAATATCATGTAATTAACGACAAGAAAACTATTCTGAATGCTCCTGTACTGCAACTGGTAATGACTGGATACATAGGGACACCTCACTACGTCCCTGTGATACCTAAATTTGTGTTCTGCACATCTACTTCAGAGTGGCTCAAAAGTTTGACCCGGACTATAGTTATATTTCACACTAGCTGACCCGTGCAAATTCGTCTGCATCGAATCTGTTATGTAATCATTTACGACATCACATTAGAAACCTCAATAATAACAGTATTTCTCTACTATTTAATGGATCTTATTATACATATAAACCTTCCTCTTCAATCACTCTATCTATTTAAAAAAACCGCATCAAAATCCGTTGGGTAGTTTAAAAGATTTAAGCATACATAGGGATATATTTTATGGTGGTAGAGCCACGCTAAAGCTATTACTGGTGCATGAATGGGTCGGCTCGCTCGGGGTAGTACCACCCTCTCATAGAAAACCGACGTGAAGTAACAGTGCTTGCATTGTTGCGTTTCGTTCGGTCAGTGAGAGCGCCGGAGGCCCACCTCCTCTCCCCTCTCCTCTCCCTCTCCCTCCCCGAACCCTTCCCCCCAAAGGGTGGCAACGCACTCGCGACTCCTCTGGTGTTGTTAGTGTCCATGGACGGTGGTGATCACTTAACATCAGGTGACCCACATGTTCGTTTGCCAACTATGACATAAAAAAAAAAAAAAATAGGGACAGAGAAAGCGACTTTGTTTTATACTATGTAGCGATACGTTTGTATTTACTACAAGACAAGTCGATAAAGAAACGCGTTCTCATTGATCTTTTATAATTCTATAGAACAATATTAATAAGTAAATAATTTATCGAGTTGTAAAATTATTACAGAAAAATGAAAATATTTCGATCGCTGAAATAGATCAACTGTACTCTAAGCTGACGAAGGAAGTTGAGACGCAGATGTCGGCACTGCAGAAGGCCATGTCCGATCAGAAGAACAGGTAAAAATCATATAGAAATCGATAACGGCGATTAAAATCGATCACTTTAATCGATTAAATAAAAATAATTATTTCATTTTTTTTATATAATTATCAGGGAGGAACAAGAGAGGCTGCGTAAGATCGAAGCGGAGATCAGAGCTGCAGAAGATGCTAAAGTCAAAGAACAAGAAAGAATAAAACAGGAGGAAGAACATCGCAAACTGTTAGTGCTGTATTACTTTTATCAATATTAGATTTTAAATTTACATACATAAATAAAGTTATAAATGTTTGTTGCTTGTTCAGGGTAATGGCCGGGTTAATTTTGATAAGGCTTTTACTGACAGATAGAGAATATTATATATTTTTGATAAGGATTAACTCGTAATGATAAAATTTAACAGAGGTAATTGAGATCCGTTATAATACTGTAAGTTTTTTTTTCCAACTGACTACGCTATTGACCAAGCAAAGTCTTAACAGCTTCACCGGACTACTAAGGCGAGCGCTTAAGGCACTCAGCCGATTTTATTTTGACAACTAGCTCAAAGGTGCACGGCACACCTCGGCTTTGGCTGTTGCGTGATACATGCAATTCGCAACCTATGTGAGCTAACCTAAGCTAAGCTAACTATTCATACATATATGAGTTGTTGAAACATATATGTGTACCAAGCATACATACCTCGATAACTCTTATATATATTTCGTATCGGATAATATTCTGAACTATTTCAGTTTGATAAGGGAAAAAAGATAAAACTCTTCCACCTGCATGTGTAAGCGTGTATGCGTGCACGTGTGTGGAGGTGATATGTGTAATGTTGTCGCAGTGATGTAAGATTTTGTGTCACTGTATCGCGCGAGCAGCGTACTCAAGGGCTTCACGCCGAGGGAACGGACCTAGGCTTGAGCTGCTGCCGAGGGGGCCTAGTCTGGTGTGCGGGAGCGAAATTTACCCCCAGACCACGGCGGCGTGATCTGTGGTTACGCGGGCGTGGGCGTGAGCACGCTCTGTTTAGAGAGACAGGCTGGTACTGATCGTTCACTGCCGTTATTTCATCGGGAGGGTCGGTAAAAATATGTCGCGGACGTCTTTTACAACGCACAGCGTTTGGTACGGGGTCGTATTTTGCGGCGGATACCACTAACGGACTGGGAGTACTGTAAGGCTTATAGGTAATAACAATCTATATGATTAAATTGATAGATGTCTGTCAATTATTCAATAGATTTCGTTTTATTTACTTTATTTTATAGGCACTTGGTTCTTATCTAGAAAATTTGTTAGAATAGAATCGTTTAATGAAAAGTTAAGCAATTAAAACTTTTATGAGCAGTTGATTATGTGGTCAGCGATAAGCGTTTTCTTACTGTGCAGATGTGGGGCAAGCGGTGTGATGCTTATGTTTTTTCCTCCGTACACGCGGCGCTATTACGTGACGTAATTACGCATTGACGTGTGTTAAGAATGCGTTCTATTTAACGAGGCCTTAAGATCGTTATCAAATACCTTAATTTTGTATTTCTTGGTCTACATGTGACCGTTGGTTGTCACATATAGTGAAGAGTAAGTGAGGTTGGTTGTAGTAGTATAGAGTGAGGGGCCAGTGCGTACGACAGGGTCAAGTTCAGTTACTTGGGCAGATGGTCTCATGTAGGCAGTGGGAGAAAACCGTATTTAAAAGTTACAACTGTAAGGACAAGGACAAGACTCGGTAAAAAAGTCGTTGGGGCCAATAACCAACCGCCGGGGGGTCTCGAGAGTATGGACGCGTGACCACGAGAGTGTGTAAGTGAGGTTGGTTGCGGTAGTTGAGAGTGCTTAAGAGAGGTTGATTGCGGTACATTGGAGTAAGTGTGGTTCGTTGGTTGCGGTAGTTAAGAGTGTGTGAGGTTGGTTGCGGTGGTTGAGAGTGCTTAAGAGAGGTTGATTGCGGTACATTGAAGTAAGTGTGGTTCGTTGGTTGCGGTAGTTGAGAGTGTGTAAGTGAGGTTGGTTGCGGTAGTTGAGAGTGCTTAAGAGAGGTTGATTGCGGTACATTGGAGTAAGTGTGGTTCGTTGGTTGCGGTAGTTAAGAGTGTGTAAGTGAGGTTGGTTGCGGTAGTTGAGAGTGTTTAAGTCAGGTTGATTGCGGTACATTAGAGTAAGTGTGGTTCGTTGGTTGCGGTAGTTGAGAGTGTGTAAGTGAAGTTGGTTGCGGTAGTTGAGAGTGTGTAAGTGAGGTTGGTTGCGGTAGTTGAGAGTGCTTAAGAGAGGTTGATTGCGGTACATTGGAGTAAGTGTGGTTCGTTGGTTGCGGTAGTTAGGAGTGTGTAAGTGAGGTCGGTTGCGGTAGTTGAGAGTGTTTAAGTCAGGTTGATTGCGGTACATTAGAGTAAGTGTGGTTCGTTGGTTGCGGTAGTTGAGAGTGTGTAAGTGAGGTTGGTTGCGGTAGTTGAGAGTGTTTAAGTCAGGTTGATTGCGGTACATTGGAGTAAGTGTGGTTCGTTGGTTGCGGTAGTTGAGAGTGTGTAAGTGAGGTTGGTTGCGGTAGTTGAGAGTGCTTAAGAGAGGTTGATTGCGGTACATTGGAGTAAGTGTCGTTCGTTGGTGCGGTAGTTGAGAGTGTGTAAGTGAGGTTGGTTGGTTGGTTGCAGGAAGGCGGAGATGGAGGCGCGTCGCAAGGCGGAGGAGGCGGAGCGCGTGCGGCAGGAAGAGAACCGGCTGGCGGCGCTTAACCTGCAGAAGCAGCTGGAGGAGGCGGCCAGGGCTGACCAGGAGAACCGAGAGAGGTGACACAACACCTCTAAACAATATTATCCACATCTGAACAGTCGACAGATACTCTACTAACATCATTTAGGAAATTCCTTATCGACTGTGTTACTTAAAATAGGCTATTTGCAACTGTTGGCGCATGATTTTTTTATGGCAAAGGGCAGCAAACAGACAGACGAGCCATCTGACGGTAAATGTTTACCGTCGCGTAAGGACAATTGCAATACCAAGGTATCACTGTTGCCTTGCCAGACTTGTAGAGCGTGTTTCAATGACTTTTTGAAGAGACTCATGTCATGACTTTGGTGAAATACTGTACCGGAGAACCCATTCCACGCATACGTACACGTACACGTACGCATTATGAAGATTCCGGAGAACTTTCCGGTTGTCGCTATTTTATTAGGTGGATGAGTAACCAGCAAAGGTCAGATGGTGTGAATTTGGAACGACGACGAGGGCCACATGTCAAAAACCACCATGTTTACGATGTAAATGTCTGAACACGCAATTTTGATACATTAAACATACAATTGGTCTATTTTCTAACAAAGAGTATAACGATTTTAAAAAGCGAAATGAAAATAGAAAATCCCAAACATGTTTCATTTTTAACAACATTGTAATCTATCAATAATAGTACGTCCCATGAATACACTATGAAAATATTAACTCACTGTATTAATAGAGAATGAACTGTATCGCAGATTGGAACAAGAGAGGAGGGACCACGAAATGGCGGTGCGACTCGCCAGCGAGACCAATGGACACGTGGAAGGGTCCCCGCCGCAGCTACGCAGGTATCAACATACTATTCCGTTATTAAGTTCAATTCATTAAATAAATCAACATCATTCTCTTCATTCTGTTGTGTGAAATTAGTCAAATAATTTCCTATATCTCGAGAAATATCGATATTTTTATGTCGATAATACACTAGATCAATCCCTCCCCTCTTCATTCTCTTATGTGAAATTAGTCAAATAATTTCCTATATCTCGAGAAATATCGATATTTTTATGTCGATAATACACTAGATCAATCCCTCCCCTCTTCATTCTCTTATGTGAAATTAGTCAAATAATTTCCTATATCTCGAGAAATATCGATATTTTTATGTCGATAATACACCTCATCAACACTCCTCTCTTTATTCTGTTGTGTGGAATTAATCCCAAGAAATATCGTTATTTTTTGTGTCGATAATATATCACATCACTCCTCCCTTTTCATTCTGTTGTATGGAATTAGTCAAATAAATTCGTATATCCCAGATACAACGACACTTTTTATTCAAAAATACATTCCCCCTAATCCCCCCCCCCCTCCCTGTCTCCACATTTCTGTAAAGATATAATTAAATATTCATAATAGCTTAACTAGGTACAAGATATCCAATAAACCCTATCACAAAATCTTTTATATATATTCAATCTTAAACAAAAAATATCGATATTAGAAACTCTTATATTTTACAATTATAATGGCACAACATATTCTAAAACATGTTAGTTGTTGTTAGTAAAAACAGCCTTTTTTTTTAAAAACCCCAAAAAGCTGGAACCGAACCTGTATACCAATTTGTGTTCCGTGTTACACTACTGTGTGGTCTAAACAATTTTTCACTCGTTTGTCGCACACCGTCTCTGCGAGATCCCTTCCTGTATATAGCTTCATATTGGATTCACTTTGACGTCTTCTGTTTCTGTTCTATTAAGGGATATAATAGAGACAGAAAAAAGACTCGACTACATTTGATCGTAAATCGATTGAAATTAGAACCGATTTTTCTATGTTCTTTTGTATATTAATAAAATTAGACGTGATAAAATGTCTTTGTGGTCTTGAATTACGATGGATGTTATAAATCATCGTCAATCACGTTGTTTTGAACCATATTATACGGATTATAGAGAATAATAATAAAATGTTAATAACTAGAGATAACCCTATATCGATATACCCAATTGTATCGATAAAGTATCGTAATAAAAAAACGTGTTCTTTTTTTTCATAATTGTGTATAAACTTTACCAAGATGAAAGACTGAAAAGCTTTATTTTATTATTACAAAAACAAAGCAATAGTAACTACATAAGAAGTTTTCTTTTGACACAGAGAAATAGAATGTGACGTCACTCTCATGCTAGAATGCAACCGAAAGATGACATTCTAGATATAATTACAAACTATGCTTTTATATATTAGATATTTTCAATAATTCCTAATCAAATGTAATCGGGTATCGTTGATAATAAATCGATATAGCACTGAAGTAATTATGGTTTGATGTTCGCACAGTTTCTCTGCAATGGAGTCAATGAACGGAGAGAATAAATTGAACAGGTACTTCTGTGTGATAGCTCCCACTAATGTTTCTATAACTCTGCACGCTCTCTCACTCTAATCCTCTAACAAAGTTATTGTAAAATGACCCTTAATTAATGTCATATAAAGTTTAAATTACTTTTATATCACACTAATTAATTTAGATTTCCAACATCGATTCTTTGAGTAAATTCATCTTAAAAACTTACGTAAATAAATAATTGAAAATTGTCTCCTATTAAATTTTTAGTATGATTAAAACTTTCAATATAATGTACTCGAAAGATTTATGACCTAATAAAGATAGATATACTTTGAAAGAGGATTTTAATTTTGTTTACGCGCTCACTAACTCTCCTAACCCTTGTGGCTGATGGCTTACCTGTTTACAAACTGCACGTTAATTTATTTTTTCTTTATTTATTGTTTATAGTTTCTAAAAACGCGATGTATCGACTTTCAAGTTCTCTCGAAAATAAAAGTCATTTTTTATAATTCATTCTTATATATTTTCCTTATAAAGTTTTCGAAGTGTCGAGAAAGTATCGTGTATTTTGGATTGTATTTGATCATTTCATTTGAAGTGATCGGCTGTTGGATTAATGGCATAGTTTAAAAAGTTATATTTTTAATTGCTCAGTACTCGTTAAAAATATAACTATTACTTGAACGTCGTGTGTGTTGCCAGTAGTATGAATGTAGAAACAAGTATTTATTTCTTACCAAAGTGTTTATAGTTATGGTATGGTACTAGTCATTTTTTGTTGTTGTAAAACTGTAACATGCTAATAAATAAGCGAAATGCCAACAATACATAGGCTTACCTTACAAATTTTGCAAATTAATTACTAAACAATTGTAACTTTGACAGTGGTTAATAAACTAATATTCTGGTAAGGTAGTGTGGGTCACAATGATATTATGTTATTTATGTGTATAGATAAGTTTTATGTATATTAAATACTTTTAGAACCCTTCCAGAGACTATATAGATCAAATAAAAATATAGATTTTACAGTATCCGGCTTTTGATTTGGCACGTCGGATAGAAGACTGAGATAGCCGGCTGAATTCGGTTTCGTATAGCGTTATCTTTGTGTATCGTAGTCGTTGCGCTGTGCGATAGAGACAACGCTTTATAAAACCAAAGTAAGCCGAACTTAGTTGAATTTCTCACTCTTGTATCTGACGTGCCAAATCAAACACCAGGTACTGTAATGTTAAGTTGCATGTAAGAACTTAACAATATTGTTAGGAATTGCAAAAAAATATACAAAATACTTGGTGGTAGAATTAATAACGTAGAAGAATAGGTTATATTGAAATAATTCAGGATTTGGTAATATAACGGCAGATCGGAACGCGTAAGGATGCAGCAGGCGATGCAGGGCAAGCAGAAGTACGATCTATCGAAGTGGAAGTATTCAGAGCTACGAGATACTATAAACACGTCGTGCGATATCGAGTTGCTTGAGGTCAGTGTTTTTTTTTTAATTTATTACATTTTACAGGACACTATTTAGCCACTATTGGGTGATTTAATAAACAGGCAATCAGTCTAACCATATAGTTTTTTTCCATTATTCTTGAAAAGATCAGTTCGACTCGTATCGAATTTAATATTCTTTATTGGTTTTATAATTTAAGTACGTATAAATAAAGATATAGTTCTTAATACGCTAAACATAGATTATGAATGGTACTTCAAATTGCAGACTTCATGTTCCATGTCATTTGGTATCCATTTTATTTGGTGCACAATATGTATTGTGACATAATGCTGTCAATATGGTCAATCAACGCAAATTGAAGCAGTATGTTCGAGAAAAAACTAACTTCCGCAATACATTTAATCACATAAGATTTAGTTTATCGTTAAGAGATGGCGCCACAGTACAGATAGCTCGCGGTTTCATTCGGTTGGTGTCTTTTAATGGCATGCGGCTGTTGATCCAATATATGTAATTAACCAGGTCCAGGTCAAGCGCACCGTGAAGAAACACTTACGAATGACAGCGGCGACCGACGATGGATAGTTTGTCTCTCGGTGGTTGCCATTGTTTTTTAGATTGTACTATACTTAGCATCAGGCATAGTGTAGTCACTGAGTCGTGCCAAAAAAAATGAAAAAGTATCCAAAATAATTACTTCTCCTCTTGTCTGGGTCATTGTTGTCGTTTCGCTATCTTGGTCAAAAGTAAAGTGTCGATTCTACAAAATTTCCTTAATCACGGTATACTCTGATTTTTTACCTGATAGATGGACTAATCTAGGGATACTGATTATTGTTTAAAAAAAAACATCTTTAAATTGATCCGAATCGTGGTGTGTGGAATCGAATCATGACAAAATCGAGGTCTAGAGGATCGATTATTCAAACATCGATTGCTTAAACTTTTTTTTTATTATAAATTTATTACATGGCAATCGGTTTTACTATGTCCAAGAATCGATTAATTGATCTCAGAGCGTACCATAATCATGATATATTAATATACATATCATATTAAGGTCTAGCGATAAAGTCTGATTGGAATATTGTTTATGTCAGGCATGCCGTCACGAGTTCCACCGACGGCTGAAGGTGTACCACGCTTGGAAGGCAAAGAACGCTCGCAAAACCACTGTCACCGATCAGGAACGCGCTCCCCAGTCCATCATGGATGCAGGTGAAGTTAATTAATGTGTTTACCTCTGTTACGAACTGTTAAAATAGTCCTCCTCCCAATTCGACTTGAAAACGCTATGCTACTTTGATAACTAGCCATGTTTCTGCAAAAACATTTACTTCATCATCACGTATTGAGTAACAAGATATTTTATTTTTGTACAAGTAAAGTTAGCATAAGGAGTAAGTCAACAAATTAGCAATATTAATTATTATTGTATCTGTTTGATGAATGGTCTACCGGTACCGGTCGGATATATCCATGTCTTTCGCTATATTATTGTCGGGAAATCCCCCGAAAAAATTTCAATAGTACTTTACTATATTAATAAGTAAATTGTAATACAATGTGTCGTGTTCTTTTCGCAAGTTACTAAGAAGAAGACCGAAAGAAGCACTTTTAGTGAAAGGGTCGAATAAATTGATGACTGATGCGTACAAGTACGCGAACGCGCATGGATAAAGTGTGATTTGCGTACTGTTTCGCGATTACTGCGTTTAAACTTAAAAAAATTTTTTTTGTGTTTTTTCATTGCACGCTTTTTATACAGTTTTTTTAATACTTTTTATAAGTAATTTCAATACCATGTGACTCCCGGACTCAGTGGGCATGGAATGGTCTACACGGTGACTTTGGAACTAACTAGTCTTAATTGAAATAGAATGACTACGATTGCTTACATGCGATTACGAAAGCCTGGGAGCCTGGAAACTGGTTTATACTGACATCCCAAATATGTTGAATTAGCTAGGGTTCTAACAGTGCGTATCAGCGTGCGAGGGAGAGCGCATATATAGGCATACGTAGAAAGTGGGTCGGACATAATGAATTAAAAAGATGGCAATACGAAGCGAACCAATACGGTGATATAACGGGTTTTATATGGAATAATAATTTATTACGACTATTTAGATTTATAAATAAACAATAATTAATTTGTGCAAACAAATTAATTATGCAGAGATTGGGTTAAGCTACTGGTAAAAAATTCACCGCGCTAGAGGCCCAAGAAACAAAACAAACAAGTCGAGTAGAGTATGGAGAGTGGCGTGATCTAATGACGCGCTCTGCTGTGTGCTTATATATGTGTTTATACGTGCGTGTTGTGTGCGAGTGAGTAAGTGTGCAACGTGTGAGTTTGTGTGCAGCGCGCACGCCGCGCGTGACGCAGAAGGGCGAGATCCTGGGGGCGCGGCACCGCTACTTCCGCATCCCGTTCGTGCGCAACGCGGGCGCGGGCGCGGCGGAGGGCGCGGACCGGCGCGGCTGGTGGTACGCGCACTTCGACGGCCAGTACGTCGCCAGGCAGATGGAACTGCACCCGGACAAGACGCCAGTACTATTGCAAGCCGGTACGTGCACACCGCACACATACACTGCACACCAACTCATTATCACAATACTTATTTTAACCTACAAACTACCTTAATATACAAGAAAGTCGTCGACAGTCATAAAGACTGCCGACAGAAGTGAAAGTCTCAAAACAATGGAATTTAAACTGTTCTCTTTTGAATTTTTATGTTAGTTATAGTGTGAATTATTTATATTTCATAATTTATAAATTGAAATATTATCATTGTTCTCTCTTGTATTGGCACTCCGAATAACTTTGTTTATATAACGTATACTAATGACACACGGAGGTATATCTATGTACATATGTTTTTGTTCACCCAAAAAAGTGCGTAAAGTAAAGAAATTTTCACTTCAAAATATAGTGTCATCATTATCTTCAATGAACTCCTAAACTACCCAACCGATCGTCATGATGTGATTAATAAATTCATCTGAATGTATTAAATTTATTTACTTATATACTTTTCTTTCGTATTGAAGTCGTGTCGTCATTGAAATTATAATAACTTTTGATAGACCACACCGATTTTAATTAAATTAATACTAAATGTTACTCGAAGGCATGCTGAGGTTTTACCATGAACGCAATAATTTAGCAGTGATGCGTATCTAAACAAGCACACAGATAGACAGACGGACAGATATTTATAGAAATGATTGAAATGTGTTTTAATACTTATTCCTAGACACCTGCAACATTATTTTGTACAAAAACATAAAAAGTACAGACACGGTGGATTTACGCTATTTTTATAAAATTACATTATATTTACACTATTTTTATTAATTTGGTACCGTTTAAGAGGTTAAGGTAACTTAAGAATTTATATTTCAGTTAATGAATTCAATATTTTTATATTACTAATTAGAGGTAAGGTTGTTTGGAAGTGAGTAATAGTGTTGGTGTGCGCAGGCGTGGACGACATGCAGATGTGCGAGCTGAGCCTGGAGGAGACGGGGCTGACGCGCAAGCGCGGCGCCGAGATACTCGAGCACGAGTTCGAGCGCGAGTGGGCGCGTCACGGCGGCACCGTCTACCTCACGCCCGACCTCCGCAAGCGCTAGGTAACCACACTCACTCACCCACCCACTCACCCACCCACCCACTCGCACACGCACTCACTCGCTAACTCGCTCACACACCCACTCGCACACGCTCTCACTCGCTCATCAACTCGCACACGCACTCACTCGTTAACTTACTCTTCCTTCGCACACTCACTCACATGAAATGAAATTACAACGGGAGATGGAGATATTTATATCTTTTATATGCTTTCCCCTATGATTTTATAACATTTTCTTTCATTCTAACTTTGTTCTACACAAATCTTACTAACCAATATAAGTATTAAACAATTTCAATAAATTAAACATGGCAGTTGTACTTACACTTCATTTGATGAGCTTTTTCAATATATATTTGGATATTTAAAAAATCAAAACTTTTTTTAAACATTAAACGGGCAACCCCTTGCAGTTATTTTGGTCCTTCGAGCCGGTCAAGCGAAATAAAACAACCGAACCAGCTGAATGCTTAATGTTCACTGATTTATTTTAAATGGAAATTAATGTAAATTATTAAGCACTTATGTAAATATATTTTGGTCGTGCACTAACGATGTTAATTCTTACAATTTCTTTCAGATTTCAACATTCCCTATCTTCGACAACAGCAGTAGAGATGTATAAGAAAGACTATACTTTAAGTTCTTAGTATTCACGTACGATGTAGTGCTTTTAAAATGTGCCTTCGTAGGTTCCTAGATGCATTAAGTGCAATATAGAAGGCCACCGTAATGTTTACTTTAGAAAATTTCATCGTTCAAATTTAATATGGCTCGCTTACAGTTATCAGGATTGTCTATTTATCTCTTCTATGGATCTCCCATTTATCAGTTATTCTAACAATATAATCCCCTGTGGAGTTAAATAATAGCTAGTTGATTAGACTTGATTTTATATGCGATGTCATTCCAATATAGTCTATTAATAATTGTCGATAATACGAAGTCATACACTTTGAATTCAGTCGTACCTCGCTATAGACTGTTCTCTTCTATAAGTTCGTAACTTAAAAAATTAAGTTGAACGTTCATCCAGTAAAACATATGAAATTAGTCTTTATTCTTGTTCGGTGATAGCTTAAAATCAAACAACTTTGATTTATCTTTTTATATTCCATCAAGTTCCTATTCGTCTACTATTTTCACTATAAGATCAACAATAATGTGACATAGTATCGAGTTATTTTTACATGATTATTTATTAATAGGTAACGAGATTCAAAGTGAGTTTAACCATGTAATAGCTCTGGGTTAAAGCAGAAAAATATTGTGTGGGACTTCAAAGCACTTTTTTTGTTTTCTATAAGCGCTTTTGTTCTAGAACGTTCCAGAAAAATATACCTAAAAACATTCCAAAAAACGTAAAGTCTTTTAGTAACATTCCATAATTTTTAACGTTTTTTTTTTCATTACTCTATGGAGCGAGAGGTCCAATCAACAAATCTTAAAATACGCCACCATCCTTAAATATAAATTGGTGGCTTCAATAATTTGTAAATTAAATTGAGAAATGCCTTAATTTTACGAACGAAACATATCTTTATATTTTATTCAATTTAGCCATATTAATTTTGAATATAAATATTTTGATTATACAAATTGAAAAGTACAATAATTTTGTGTGTATATTAATATTGCACTATTGTAGCTAATTAAATAATTTAAGAAAAAAATAATTATCTAGTATTGAATTGATGGAATTATTACTAAGCAAAAAAAGATATAAAAGGAAATATTTTAAACTTTTATTCGGTTCTATGTAATTTTTAGGCGATTCGTGAAAAACGCAATATATAGATATAAAAAATGAGTTTTATTTTTTTTTAAATACAATGATTGATTAAAAATATAAACACAATATATATTCTATATATTTTGCGGCGCTTTTTAAGATGCCATGTCACTTGCTATAGTTGTTGGGTGCCTTTTTTATTTATATAATAAATTTTTATATTAGATGTACACTATGCTCTATTTAATGCATTTTAATCGATTTAATTATAATCGATATGAAATGTAGGCGGTAAATAAAAACGTGATTACTTTAAAAACATTGTACAAGATTATATATAGTACCTATATTTTATCGTTCTATAGCGAAATTAATGTAATTAGTAAAATTGTAAACAAAATTTAAAAGACAATTATGAAATATCAATTGGGTTTTTGAAAAAGGTTTTTTTTTTATAATTTAAAGTTCCTAAGATTTATAGCAACTATATTTTGTTTTTTTTTTTACTTATAATCAAAAAGTTAATTTGAAAAATTAGTTTTTAAATCCAGTATGACACCCCGAAAGTTTTTGAATAAACCCTAGCGTGTGACGTCACAATGTTTATATGTGCTCAACATGCAACTGTTTTTCTTTAATTAACATAATGACTTCACAAATGAAACGACCCATGAGGGCGAGTTCCCAGACATGTACTTCTTAAGAATTTATTAATTTTAATCTGTTTATAATTAAATTATTTAAGCTTTTCTCGTTGACTATCAATGCAAGTTTTATGGTATATTCAAAATATCGTTTTTTTTTTTCAAAAACCCAATTGATTAGTGTGGTAGAACATGTCTAAAATACCTATCTTGTCAACTACCAATATCTAGGTGAAAATCTACCACGAAATACATATAATTTTGTTTTGGCTACGCTTGAAAACCAGTCGTAGCCAAGCATAGAGTGATACCATCATTGGCCATATTCATTATTTAATCATCAGCTGAAATGTTGATGAAACGGCCTATAAAGTATTAAAAGTAAAAGTAGAATTAGATATAATCACTAATTCTAACGTATAGGTATTAAATTCATAATCAATAGTGGAAATACCTAGTTAGAAGTATCGGTGGCAGCTGTTTCTATTATTTTAAAACTTATTCTCTAGCTGCGATGAGATAATATTGGAGTTAGCAGTAAACTAATTTTATTATATATTTGTTTGTAATTACCAAGACAGATAAATACTGGTTAACGTAATACTAAATACAGTATTTGCAATTTTCCATACAAAATGTATGAAAATCATGTTATGAAATTCTGTACTCTCTTTGACCGAACATTATTTTGGAGTGTTTAATACCTTATATTCTTGTAGATGATTAATCAATCTTTAGTATAAATTATATAATTTTCATAATTGAATTGATAGTTAATTCCATTTAGATATTTTTTTTACGAATAATTCATTAGATATAGAAATAAACTTCTTCTCTATTTTTTCTTAAATAAAATTGCAAAAATTATGTTCTGTGGTCAGTTCATTGATAGAATATTTTTAGTATACATTTTTATAAATAATATTGAAATAAATACTTATCGCGAATTTATTCTCGCGTGAGAATTGGTGCATTTAATTACTGGTACGGAATTATTGGCTATGGTTTGTATAGAAAAAAAATGTTCGTTACATGGAAGACAATATACCAAACGTCGTTCGCTATAACAAAAAACTATTTATAACACAGAAATTTATTCAATTTGGTTGGTTTATCACAATACCATTTATTTTTCCTCTTCCTTTAACGAAAAAAATAGGTCGAACTCTTGAAATTCGTTATAAATACTTTTTACACTGTATTGCAAGTTGATACTAATGATTTCAAAATGATAATTAATTTTGTACTAAAAGTATTTAAGTCTTCCCATCTGGATTTTGCAAAGTTTCCTCAGACAATATTCGAGATTTACATTCCTATATATATTATTCCATCTAAGTGAGATATAAACCATTATGTATTATGTTAGTTAATTTTATATTATATATAGTACAATGTGGTGAGAACATAAACATGCGAGTGCCTTATTGTCGTGCATACAATTTTGTAATTTAAGTACATGACTATTGTATCTTATAAATGTAATATTTATGCTTTACCAAATAAAGAGAGAATTTATTTGAGTATTTGTTTTATTATCTTTCTACCAAAAATTAATAAATGTGGTTTATCCCCTATAACACATAAGACTTGAGATAAAACTAAGGCTACGTGGAACACCATTGCCGAGTTTTATCTACCAACTATAAAACTGTGATATTTAACAATTCAAGGTAATAGATATAATAGATCATATTTGTATTTTAAGTTATAAGTTTAATTGATCAAAAAATAATAAAACAAACCTACCACGTTATTGGTGTACCAAAAACTAGATTGAATTGAAGGCTATAAGAGAATAGTCACGAGTGATGGCCCATACATTTTTCTATCTTTTTTTGCGATCACTTTTTACCGGAATGAAGGCTATACATTAAATACAAGAAATACGAGTAGTTCGTATCAAAATATCGTAAAAAAATTAAAATCTTGTTTGAGATATTAATGAAAACAAGTAAAACAGGGTTTCTATTAAATTACGTAATAGCGTTTGTAAATTATTGACCAGCTTCTGCCCGCGATTTCGTCCGCATGGAATAGTTACTTTGGACTGACGCTAAAAAAACCCCAAACTTGAAACACTCTTCATTGGGGCTCCGTTACTACTGATCTTAACGTGATGATGTATAACGATTACCTCGATAGATGACCTAACATTGAAATATTTTTTTAAATCGAACCAGTAGTTCCTAAGATTAGCGCGGTCAAGCAAACAAACTCTTTAGTTTTATAATATTAGTATAGATTTGTGTAAAATAAACCCTAGTAAATTCAAGTTATGTGGAATGAACTATTTTCACGTACATAATTTATTGTTCACATGAACTATATCTACTCCGCTAGGAGTATTATTATTCTGTGATACCTACTCTCTACATGACTAAAATAATTTCAGTGTATAGTCTATTATTTATCTATGTATCTATATTTTATTCTACAGTTGAAAACAAAAATCCGAGAACAGTGTCAAAATTGTGGTACAGTCATAGGAATATAATGTATATTATGCCTAGAACATTAAGGAATAGAAAATATTGGTATATACGACGTGACGCGACGCATACTAGGCTGAAAATCGGCACTCATAAACTCGGGGATTTTTATTTCTAAGTGTTGTTTTTTTGTTTGAAATAGCTTCGGTGTACTAATATTATGCTCATAAATTTATTTGAGGGCTTAAAAATTGCCAAGTTATATTTATATGAAGAATGAGCTGAAGCTTTTGAATGAAGAATGTATGAAGCTGTCATAAAAAATCAGAATATCTCTGAAACCGCAACAAAAAACCGTAATATCTTTTCATACGGTTACAGTACTAATAAACTTTTTTGCCATACTTCATATAACAGTCAGGTCTACGTTTTTTTTAAAACGTCAATAATTTATTTTATTTTACCAAATTTCAAGAAAAGTAATAGTACAACTCACAAAGTCTTTGATAATATTGATCAGACAATGATTGGTTTACTTGAATATTACCAAAGCAATTAATTAAAAACTCATAAACATTGATAATAATTATGTGAACGATGTTGATGGCTGGAATGATTACCCCGTCTCTGTGCATCCAAGTTGATGTAGCTGTAATGTATTTTTATATACATATATATGTTAAATATTCTTTGCTAACAACAACCGTATATATTATTCTATAGTTCAAGCAAAACATAATTTAGCCTTATGAAGTTATAACGAAGCGAGGATTTGTTTTTTTTTTTCAAACTGACTATGCTATTGTCCTGGTAAGGTCTTTACAGCTTCACCGGACTATTCGAAGCGAAGAGCTTATTTTAGATACGAATGTTAATTAAAATTTGTTTTACATTAATATTACTTTTGAAACATGATTGGTTTTGCATTAATAGTTGTGTATTTTTACCGACATCAGTCCCTTACTCAGGGCACCAAATTCACTTATCTCTTTATTCCTTGGTACAACGCGATGTGACATTAAACTTAAAAAACATGTATTCAGAGATTGTAATATTAAAAAAACGTCTCGACCTATCTTTAGTTTTACTTTGACAAATATTATTTTTAGATTTGATTGCAATCCTCTGTGAATTTTACGCCAACTTCAATTGGATTGCAAAGGATAATATATTATCAGTGTAAGATGAGAGTTTATTCTTCGTAACTATAGTGTGTATATCTCTTTATACATTTCTTGTAACTTCTCATAAATGCATCATGGATACATTATCCCGAACTGGTGCTATATTTTTGTTATTGATTGCGGTGTTTACTCGGGGAAACTCATTGTTGTATGATGGTAAGTTTATCAGAACTGTGTGTATATATTTAACAAGAGATTTTACAGTGTTTATAGTAGTTCTTTTGATTCATGAAACACAATTTTATGCTTTATTGTAAACAAACGTAAATATTATGTGGACACTGAAAGGCGAACGCGAGACTTTGACTATAGGGGGTGGTGTAAATATAAATATTGTTACTAAACTTACTTTTTAAATCTTTTAACATATTGTAATAAAATTTGACATACATTGGCCTGTGCCCTAGAAAAGTACATTGGAAATAGTTTTATTTAAAAGGTAGCTAATATTTGTTTAAAGATTGTTGTTTGAAAACTATTAAAGTCACTCAATTGCTTTTAGGTTTATGTTTAATTAGAATTATGTGATATATATAAATTTAACTTAAATACAGCTCATTTTAGAATGCAATTATCAAATGCATCATGCTCTCCGACTGCTGTTGTGGCCGGCTCGCATTATCTTTTGTTGCAAGTCTCAGCTAACCTAACCAAACTGAGACATAACTGTTCTGTTTTAACTTAAAAGTCATCAAATTGCTAATATACATTTACAGTATACACTCTATATATATAATATAAAATCAAATCTTTTTTCTACATTAATTATTATTAGTATAAATATATCTAATTTAAATATTATTATGGTTTAATAGTTTTTGTTCAAAATAATGATTAATTGTATGTTTAAAACACTCTTATTTCAGTTCATTGGCTTAGTGGTCCTTCTACTATTGATAAAGATGCACCATCCTTATCAAAACAAGCTATTGACATATACTGTTATACTGGGACATCCAAGAATTTATTCACTCTGTGGCAAACTGTGAAGGTATATTCCATAGATGCATTTCCATATTATTTTATATATCTTGTAATGTTTATTGTAGTATTGAGATCCTCCAAGATATAACAACTTGATTAAAGCATACCTATATTGATCTTTCTTTACTTTGTATAAGTATAGTATGCACATATTACACATATAAACTTTCCAGAAGATATTCTCTCAATGTTAGAGAAAACATTATTGAAATACTAGCTGACCCGTGCCCACTTTGTTGGGCGGTAATAGGCATTATCAAGCTACAACTTTTTTCTAGAACTCTATTGTATATCTCTTATCGTTGGTAAGAAACATTTTTTTGTTCGACTCCCCAGATATTACCCCCTACAACCTCACAAACTTTACCTCTTTATGATATTAGTATAGATAATATAATTAGTTAATAGCTTCTGCCTGCGACTTTGTACGAGTGGAATGGTTATTTTGGGCTAAGACACAGCAGAAACTCTGAAAAGGAAAAAATACCTCAATTTTGCAACATTCTTCATTGCTGCTCTGCTCCTATCTGTCTTATAGTGATGATATATAACCTATAACCTTCCCCGATAAATGAGCTATATAACACTGAAAGAATTTTCCAAATCGTACCAGTAGTTCCAGAGATTACCCCCCACAACGTCACAAACTCACGAACTTTTTATAATATTAGTATAGATTATGTAGCTTGGAAGAACTAAATATATGCAGAAAATATGCACAAAAAGCAAATTGGTTCTATAATATCTATTGTATTCTAGCTATATAAAGTAATAGAAAAGATTTGTTTATTTACTCCTATGGTAAATTATTATGCATACCTCCTTTATAAATACTTTTATCTCTGTGAAATATTCTTCATGTAAGGTGTAGGTTTTAAGAATTACTTTTAGATACCTTTTTCTATTATTTTTGAGCAGCTTATTATAGCTTTGATCTTTATCTTAGTGCGATATAATGCATGGATTTTGAGTATCATTTTACTACAAACTTTATTCTAAATTAGTGTAGTCATTCCTTCAAAATGCTGTGTAGTTTATTAAATTCCTTACTCTTATGTCTTTTTTAAATTTATAAAATTATAAATTAATTAATGTTAAGTTGTGATAAGATATAGTTTATGTAAAACTGACATAACACAAATGGTAAAACCAAAGAAAGGTAATTAAAAAAAGTATTACTATTTCAGTTTAATATAAAAATTAAGAATGATGAATTCCGTAAGTATGTTGGTGGTAGTCCAGAAGATGTCTATAATGCGTACACGGAAGATAGTTACGGATGGTCAGTGATCAATCCATTTCAAAAGAAAACACAGAAGACCGTGTCTGTTGGTTTATTTGAGCCGACATGCTTAGCAATAAATACTAAAGAGAGACACAGCATAGATTTACAAGTACAGAGTAAGTGCCTTGGTAATTCTATAATTTATGTATAGCCTTATTAATTAAAGAGGAATATAATATAAAACCATAGCTTATGTTCACAAAGCTTTTGTTTAAATACTGAACATTTTCATAATCTACTTATGTACGTATGTATGTCATGTAGGTTTTAAATTATATTCATAATCTTGTGTTATTTTACTCTGTGTTTTGTAATATTAGTGGTGGTTTACATAATATAGTTCGGTTATTGTGCGCAAGTGAAGTGATACGGGAAATAATACCACAGAGCATGAATTCTCAGATGCTACAAAAACTCCATGGAAAGTTCTATCAAGTGAGCTATCATTTTGCTGGAACATTGAAATTATCACACTCGTAACATTATTACCTATTCGACAATGGCACTATCTGGTGCTAATATCACTAATGGTAACTATCTAGAAGATTGGATGCCAAATTAAAGGGAAAAAAGACAAGGAATAATTTAAACTGGTGCGACTACAAACATGATATTTAGCACAAGACTCACTGATGTATCATATCCCTGATGTCAGAGGCGAGTGTTCTGAGGAGTTATTCAACTTGATCCCTTCCTCTCCTTTTCATAACCGCACCACACGTGCTGGTCTTCGGAGCCACAGTTTTACGGTAAATCCTATTTGGGCACGAACTAAAAAGTTCACAATATCTTATCTTTGTTGCACTGTGAAGCTGTGGAACAATCTCTCGGACAGTGTGTTTCCTTCTTCCTATGACATGGGGTCCTTCGAGCGCAACGTGAAGAGATACTTACGCAGGGCGGCATGACAGCGGCGACCGGCGATGGATAGTATGTCTCTCGGTGGTCGCCATTGTTTTTGGATTGTACTGTGCTTACCATCAGGCACAGTACAGTCACTTTGCCGAGCTACTATAAAAAAAAAGGAAAAAAAGAAGGTTAGAACTAAGAAAAGATTTTTAAATATCATGCCCTAAATATTAAACCTCATTTTTTTTGTTTCTTGTCATTTGTAAAATGTAGTCGGCATGGGACTCTCTATCAAGAGATTCTATATAAGAATTTCTAATAATTTCTCTAACATTTGGAACGATTTTGATACAGAGTATCTTAGGTTACCTATAAAAAAAAGGTTTTTCTCAATATACGTATAATCCTTTATAAAGGTACAAATGTAAAGGAAATCGTTGGTGGTTGCTATAGCATTGTCTAAATCTCGAATTTATTATTTTATTTCGTTTGGCATTGTCTTCAATAGTAAATTTTGACTCTATATAATTTTTCTTATATTGATTATTTATTGTTATTTTTTATATTCACATGATATATTAACATTTTTTTTCAAATTTATTTTCAAAGGAGTGGACATTTGGCGTGTGCTCTTGATGTTCCTTGGTATTGGACTGATATTCTCATCGAAAGCTCTAAGTGGGAATCCTGTGTTCTTCTACCTCTGCGGTGTTTTCGTTGGAGTGTTTGCTTCGTTCATGATACTGGTGTACTACTTCAGCATGAGTTATAAATCACAATTTCACATAGTGACAGAAAAGTTGAGGAGTAATAAGTTAGCATGGTATGGGCATGTCACGAGAAGAGATGAAGACCATGTAACTAGAAAAGCTTTGAATACGATGGTGGATGAATATAAGAGTAGAGGAAGACCTAAAAAGATAAGGATGGATTGTGTCAAAATTGATATAGTGTGTAAAAGGTGTGAATACTGAGATGACACGCCAAAATCAGAATAGGCGAGAGTGGAAAAGGAAAACATGTTGTGCCGACCCTACTTAAGTGAGATAAGCAGGCTAGCTCAGTTAGATTCGCGTTTTTGCGTAACCTAGGCAACAGCCCAAGCCAAGGTGCGCCGTGTCAAAATAAAATCGGTTGAATGCCTTAAACGCTCTCCCAAGTAGACCGGCGAAACTGTTACGGCCTTGCTAGGTCAATAACGTAGTCAAGTCGAAAAAAAAAAACAATTTCACAGTGTATTATTCAGTTATATCTATTTTTTATTGTTCAGTTGCCTATTTGTCAACATCAAGTTTCTAATATATTGTTATGAATATTATTAGTATGTTTCGGAAGTTATATTTGAGAATCAGGAACATTTTAAGTTTTAATATGTTGTATTATGCTACACCATCATATATTACAATAAATATTGTATGTAATACTACGGAAGAAATTGTGATTCCTTTATTGTGTAAATATGTAATTATATAATAAATAATAGTTTAAAAAACAGCTCAAAGGGGTCGGTTACATACATACATACAGGTGAAGCTAATAAAAGCGTGATAACAATTGCCAGATTTACGTAAGTAAATCACTTCAAAACGGCTGTACCTATTTGATTATACTTTTTTTTCTAGTCTATCAAGGCATGGTTTATATGAAATTAAATGTGTGAAAAATGGTACGGATAAGTGAAAACTGTCTATACAAAAATGTGAGTGAGTGAGACAAAATACAGTTAGGATATCTTAATTTTGATTAAGAATAGTGAAAATTAGAAATAAATGTATATTTTTGGAAAAAGTTACAAAAAAATGTTAAAAATACTGATATCTGGAGGTGCTGATATTAACATGCATCACTGTATGCGTCAATATACATTTATTTCTAATTTACACTATACTTTTTCATTGGTTGCTTTTCCTCTTTGTAACATTTTTAGTGTGTATGGTTTGAAGAACTAATAAGATATTGACTATATATATTTTATTTCCAGAAAACCTTGACATATGGAATTCTCATCGGTGGTTGGACGGTCGGTGTGTACGTGCTTCAACAAATATGGGAGAACATACGGAGTTTGTTGATTTCATACCAGACTTACATGTTCTGGTATACGGTGGTTGTGAGTTTTGTCAGTTTCCTCGTGTGCTACAGGATCGGCCCACCAAAGAATGAGAGAAGCAAGAACCTTGTTATGTGGATTTTACAGGTAACTGGTGAAAATGATTATCTTGCCCTTTAACTTATTCAGTTTAATCTTATTTTTGTTAAACAAGGCCACATGAATAAGGTCAGCACAACACTTTATCTTTTTCTTTATAGTGAACTCAGATTCGGTTCAATGTTTGGCAACTTCAGGCACATTCTTGGCTACAAACTTATATTTATCAATGTAATATATTAATATGTTACTACTGAGCCTGTTATTTCAAGTCTAGCATATCTCTTGAAGATGCTTTATATTTTTTATTGTTTAACATTGTATAACCTTGAGAAGATATAATAACTAAATTATTATATATAATACGTAAGTGGAAAAAATTAAAGAGTGGAATAAACATTTCAAATAAAAAAAGTACCAACAAATACAATTACTTAAAATACGAAATATGTACAAATTCACTTACTATAGCTTCAACAACAATTTTTTTTTATGTCATAGCAAGCAAATGAACAGGTGGGTCACGTGATGTTAAGTGATCACCACCGTCCATAGACACTAACAACACCAGGGGAGTCGAAAGTGCGTTGCCAGCCTGTGTTAGGGGGAAAGGGAGGAAGGGGGAGAGGAGAGGGGTGGGGAGGTTGGTCTCCGGTGCTCTCACTGACCGAACGAAACGCAAATAAAAAAGAATCATTAAAATCGGTTGACAATTGAGTTATCTACCAGTGAAATTCCCGTGAAAATCATTTCAAGCATTACGGATATTCCACTGCGGCCGAAGGCGAATAAATAACCTAAAGTACTTTTTATGAGTTCTGCTATCTACCAGTGAACACACCGTGAAAATCGGTCCAACCATTTTGGAAATAGCAATGCGGACGAAGCTGCGGATAAATAAAATGGAATATGTCAACCGCTATAATTTGCAGCCGCTGCCAGTAAAATTTCCGTTAAAATAGGTCCAGCCGTTTTGGATATTTACCGAAACAAACAAACAAACAGACAAAATATAAAAAAAAAATCTTTGGTCATTTGTAGGCATATCCATTCATTAAAAAGTTGTTATTTTAATTGTACATACACAAACTTTATTTTTATAATACGTAATAGATTATAAATAAAAAATTGGAAATAAAACTTAAGTAAAGTAAACTTTTTGAATAGGAAACCAAAATAAACTTTGAAAATGTTTGTGATAGAAACTCACCATGTTATCAAGGCAACGTATATAATACGCTAAAAAATCTCTCAAAAGGCAAAAAAAATGCCCGATTTTGAAATATTCTTCATTGGTGCTCGGCTTCTATCGGTCTTCGCGTGATGATATATAGATTAAAGCCTTCTCTCGATAAATGAGCTATATAAAACCGAAAGATTTTCTCAAATTGGACCGGTAGTTTCTGAGATTACCGCGTTTAACCAAACAAACAAACTCTTCAGCTTTATATATTATATAGATTTATTTTTTACTAGCAGCTGTGCCTGCGACTCCTTGTGACTAAAAAATCATTATCTATGAGCCACCTCCGAATGACTCACAACTATAGCGATGGCTTGATGAGATCGAAGTTGAAATTGCGGTCGGTTTTTGAGGTCGCTCTCAGGCACGATTTCGAGACAAAGCACCGCTTACGCACGCTGGCGGTGCTCCGCCAATCAAAGCGCTCATTGCGTCCTATCTCACTATACAGGCGAGGCGGTATGGCGATGAGTCATCCTTCGCTTTCTATTTATTTGTTTACAAGTGTATTACATTTGTACTTACAACTAACAACTTATACTATTTTTAAACTATTTCTACACGATATTATAAGTGGTAAATAAAACACGATCAGAGATATCTCTTTATTATCGCCTAAAACACATACTGATGGGTGTAACACATACCGATGGGTGTATCTTAACTATTAAACTATCCTATCAAATCTATGCACTCTATAAATCTACCTAATACAATAATAAATCTATTATGAATTACTTTACACATATTATTTATCAACACGGATCACTCTAAACTGTCGCGAACATTATCTACTTTTCTCTCATACTTAAGTCGCATCGTAATAACCTTTGATAGAGTGAACTGAATTTAATGAAACCAAGACTAATGTACTCGACAATATGCTTTATGATTTCCTTGGTCAGATTGTATCGTGAGCGCAGTACTTTATCAGTGATTCGTGTTAATACAAACAGACATACAGACATTTCTAAAAATAATTAAAATGTATTTTACTGTTTATTCCAAGACACCTGCAATACATTTTTTTTTCACAAAAATCTAAAAAAGTACAGACACCTTGAATTTACTTTCTTATTACAGGGCATCGGCGTTATGATGATATTATTTAGCAGTGAATATCAGGAAGCTTCCGCCGCGATAATAATCATATCGCTTACAGTGAAATATTTCCCCGAGTCCCTACTTTATAGAATTCGTGGTTATTGGTGAGTTTTACTAATTTGTGAATATTAGGACAAAAATTTCATTATCAGTAAAAGCTAGTTGAATATTAATGTATGTGCCTTTAAAAAAATATAGTAATTAGAGCAGCATCAATGAGTAATAATTACTACATTATTTAAGATAATTTTTTATTTGTAATGTAAGAAAGAGGAAAGGCAAATAGTTACTTCAAGTAAATATTTGTTTACTTTATTCATAGGGATTATTATTATTTTCTTTTGGGTTTAATATATCTCTTCCAATTCTTTTTATGACAAAATCTGAGATCACGCTGAAAACAGCGTTCAGTGATAAAAATATAATAAAATAAATACATGCTACATATTTTAGTGCTTATTATTTGATATATATTTTAGTAGTCAGTATTGCTATTATAAGACCAGTAATGTTGTACGCATCTGAGTGCTGGGTGACGAGAGAGACGGATGAGAGAAAACTACATGTGGCAGAGATGCGAATGTTAAGGTGGATGTGTGGTGTAACTAGAATCAATAAGATTAGGAATGAATATATCAGAGGAAGTTTGAAAATAGCACCAGTGACAGAGAAGTTAAGGAGCAATAAGTTAGCATGGTATGGGCATGTCACGAGGAGAGATGAAGACCATGTAACTAGAAAAGCTTTGAGTATGACGGTCGATGGATATAAGAGTAGAGGAAGACCGAAAAAAAGATGGATGGATTGTGTGAAAAATGATATGTGTGTTGACTGAGATGACATCTGATAGGCGAGCGTGGAAAAGGAAAACATGTTGTGCCGACCCTACTTAGGTGGGATAAGGGTAAGAAGATGATGATGATGATTTTACTAGTCAGTATGTGAGTGAACAAGTTTGGCAAGTTTCTCCATTTCTGTAGGTGCAGAAAGTTTCCTCCGAAACGGAGGCTGTTGAGTAATGAAGAATACTACGAGGAAGGTGCTCGGGAGACTAAGAATGCTATGGAGAACCTGAGGAAGTACTGCGCGAGTCCTGACTGCGCTCAGTGGAGCATCATGCTCAAACTTAACGACTCTAAAAGGTAAATATATCTCGGGCATAGATAAAATGGCGTCATGATTATGATTTAATCGATCAATCAAGAACAATTGACTAAACCTTTAGCCGATAGAGAAAGGCAACACTATAAGTAGTTACGAATTATCTGTAGATGTGACTAGCCCAACGATCTGAGCGAGGATGCCCAGTATCTTTTTTTTTTCTCGAACTGACTACGCTTTTGACTTAGCAAGGTCTTTACAGCTTCACCGGACTACTAAGGTGGAGCGCTTAAGGCACTCGGCCGATTTTTATTTGACAACTAGCTCAAGGGTGCGCGGCACACCTCGGCTTGGGCTGTTGCCTGATTCATGCAATTCGCGACCTATCTGTGCTAACCTAAGTTAAACTACATATTCATACATATCAATGAGTTAGTGAAACATGCATGTTGCAACTCTTATGTGTATTTTGTATCGGAAGCCCAGTATCTTTTTTTTTCGAACTGACTATGCTATTGACCGGTTAGGGTCTTTACAGCTTCACCGGACTACACGCCCAGTATCTAGTTGTCGATCGCTTTTTAACGTATTCAGCTAAAGCTGACAGCCAATAATAATCAACAGACATTAACATCCGATACCTGCCACCAATGGCGTATGAGGTCATTAGTAACTCCTCCGACATAGTCAGTAGCACGGATGCAGGTCAATAGTAATTCCGTCGCTATATATAACTATAAACATTTTATAATCATTATCAACCTGTAAGAGAGCCACTGCAGAGCCATAAACCTCTTCCCGAAGCAAGTTATGGGCACAATCACCGCGACATTCCACGACGTATTGGCGATTTCGAACTCTGAGAACTCCACAGTTATATGTTATCCCACATACAGTAGTACTAAAGGAACATTTCTCAGGTTCAGGTTTCCTCACGATATTTTCCTTTACCGTCAACCGATAGTGTTACTGATTTAAAGTAGTAAATGTTGGCGAATTCCGAAACATACATCGGTACATACTGGGGTTCGAAGCTGCGGACATTGGTTTGATATTCCATTGGTTATACCACCAGACCACCACGACTATTGTAATGGCAATAAGCCCACGTTTTTCCACCACCCTCAAGTTAAAAATCTGACTCCAAAAACCTATAAGTGTGTTCTAGCACATGCACTTACGTGCCACCGCTACACCCTCTTAGATCACATAGTAATTTAAGTAAATACGCTAATAACTTTTACCCGCGGTTTCAATTTCGCTAATGTAGATTGGATTGATTACTACCCTATGACCTTTTTTGTGCTCTTAACAACGTGTATACACAATTTCATTACGATGGGTGGAATAGTTAAAGCATATGGAAGTGTAACAAACTCATATTCCCATACTATATTAGTAAGGATTCAACTTCAACATTTGAGGCATCTAGAATCAAAGACAGCTAAGTGCCATAAGTTCTATAAATGAACTGAGTATGGAGCCATCTAGTCTTATTGGTTGCAAATCACCATTTAATTCTTACAAGAAATAAAATACAGCTAAAGCCTTTTAATTTTCGTTTTAAAATTGATTTTGGGATCAGATATATTTAAGTAAAACCAAGTCATCAAATAAGAAGTAAAGTAAGAATAAAATACACTTAAAGAATTATCGCATTTTTTAATTTCTTGAACTTCTCTTTTAGAGCTGATGGCCATAGGCAGGCAAAAATCAATAGCCTATGCCACTCCCTAAAATTGAAACTTTGAATATAAGTAAAACTCCAACTCTGAGAATAGATAAACATTTTTTTCGTTTCCTGCAAATTTGGTCTCTATGCACTTAGCTGTTTTTGATTTTATATGCCTCATTTATATATTGGCGTCTCGTAAATACGAATTCTGCCAGTGTAAGTTAGTCATGGGAGAGTCACTTTATAGGTAGTATTAAATATTAATTATATAATTTTGCTCTTCAAGATTAGGCCAGTGAAATATATCCAAGGACAAATACAATATATATAATCATGCTTAAATAAATAAATATAAATTCACATAATAATTAATGTTAGTAATGTTAAAGTTTAATTTTGTTACTAATTATAAAATTGGCCAAAGTATAGACAAAGGGAGAAAACACATATAAAAGCAAACATTTAAAATTAGAAGGACGGGGTATACTGTCAGGCAATATATCATACAAGGAATATACTAGATTAGGACAATTGAAGAAGATGTGTTCCAGAGTGCCTTCGTCCAGGACACATTCACATAAGTAGACTTAAATATCGTGAAGTATGACAAATAACTTAAAGGACTTATAACCATAGTTTTCAATTTTTTGTGATGTATGGTCAATGGTGTGATGGAAAAAAAAACTTGCATTGTTTTTTATTGGTAACATTACAGGTTACTAACACTTATTAATGTGCCTTAAGCGCCAACCTTAGTAGTCCGGTGAAGCTGTGAAGACCCTGCCGGGTCAATAGCGTAGTCAGTTCGAGAAAAAAAAAAAACACTTATTATACCTCAAATTTCATGTGTTGAATTTGTTAAAAAATTGGATGACACTGGCAAAATTGTGGACTTTTACACAGGATCCATCGACTAAATGTAAAAAAAGAGAAAGATAACTGCACCGTTTTATGTATATAATATTATTCCATAGGTTTGCAAGTTTCGTTGAAGGCAACTCGCATCTCAGCGACGACGAGGTCATGGATTACGAAGCTTATGCCTTCTCCTTAAATGGAACTCACAAACCAAGTGTGTCCAACTCGACGAGGAACCACATGGAGATATCTGATGATGATGATGATGATGATGACGACATCGACAGTGATGAAGATTGAAGCGGTGATCACTTGAGATATTTGGTGAAGAAAGAAGAAAGCTGTGTAAAGAACGGACTGTGGAGTTCATTCTCAACGTTGCTGAGTTCTCAACTCAGGTGTAAAAATGTTGTCCAAATGTTACTGACGTTAATTATACTTATTTAACTTTGGGTTTATTTTGAGTTAATATTCACTTTAATTCTATGTATTCGGCCTCTATAATTTTCATTAATGTGGTATCATATATACATTAATATTTGTAATTACAAATTATATTTTTTGTTTCAATTATGATCTCATTCAATATAGTTGGTTGTCTATCGGTTAATATGCTTTCAAATAGAACCAAAACATACACAATGTGTTGAAATCTGCTCCGGTGTGTAACAATCGTTTGCTTTATAGCCCGGTGTGAAAGGTTTATATTATAAAGCGATAATGGCATGTTTATATTTTCATTAGCAAAACAAAAAACGCTTTCTCATTAATTTATAATTTAAGAGTGAAAAATTAATACTCTTTAAAATTCATTGATTAGAAGATTTTTTAATATTTTTAATGCTTCCTATAAAGTTTTATAACTTTTAGTATATAAAGTGTTTTGATATATAATAGAGACACGCTATGATGGCTATTTTGACGATTGTCCGCTCATGAAGTATCTTATAAATTAACAACTACGTTTGAAGGAACAAATTGTTGTTCTTTATTGTCAATAGTCATATGCTATTAGTACTAAAATTTATCGAATGTATAATTTTAGTACAAAAAAAAATGATTTTTAGTACACTGATTTCTAAATTACAAATTTAGAGGTTTTAGATATGTATCCTACTACTACTATATCCAAGTATATGATAAATCATTTCGGTACGAAAAAGCGCCGTTTGAAAAAATCCGTAACGTGATTCATAATTAGAATTATTAATTTACTTATCTACGACATAGTTCGGTATTTATGGTTTTCAAGATTCAGTTCAATACTGAATAGGTATAGTTAATTGTCTTATATATAATTATAGGTATTTATAGAATCGCTAGCCAGCATAATTACCACCCCTGGGCAAACTCGCGCCAATGCTTAATGCACATAACAATTTGATTATATTTTTTGTCAAAATAAATCGATACTTCACGTCACTATTGTAATGTGTCAAAACGGCCGTCATAGCGTGCCGCTACTATAGAGTATACCTATTTACACACCCGCTAATGAAAATGAGTGAAATAAAGTGAAAAAAATGGAATGGATAGTGATGTCATATTTTACCAATTTTGTAAGAATCATGTGTCCATTAATAATGAAGTGTCTTTTAGTAAATAGATATTAAATCGACTGAACGTAAGGAATATATTTTTTTAAATAATAATACAACACTGTTAGTTAATAATTTTAATTGTATTTTTATTAATATACAAGTATAAAATAAGTTATACTACGAATTCATAGCACCAGTTTGATATTTTCTAGATTATTAAAATTAATTTTCCATTAATTTTTTTTTGTATTTTGTGTGAATTTTAGATCTGTATGTCGGTGGTAATTGTAAATAAAAATTATTTTTATAAATTTGTTTTCCGTAACTGCCTCATTAATTGAACTAATTTGATTTTATTATATTTCATCATTCAATGACGATTACATAAATACAATAAAAAAGAAATATTTTCAAATAATCTAACATTTATCTGTTCCTTTCGTATCTTTAACTTTATTCATAAAATTAGTACAGTACAAAAAAAACATTGTTACATGGATACAAACATAATTAGTACATATTTATTTATAGTAATGAATTGTAATTTTGTTACAATTGTTGTGTATTAAATAATTTGTACATTTTATTGTAATAATAAACGTTGTTTGCGAAATAATTGTATTTTCATTATGTTTTTAAAAGTATTAAAAGCAAGACAGTAAATGGAAAATGTAAACTTGATATTAAATGAATACAATTTTTACTGAAGTAAATTATAAAATAAACTGTAAAAAAAATTGTATGCTCCTTTTACCATTATAATGTTATGAGTGAAAATGATTTCCCAATATACTTAAGACATTGCACAATAGGGCTAAAAAATAGAAGATAACGACATCAGATCCGATATAATGTCGTTAAAAAAAAAGAGTATCTTTGGGTAATATGAACCAGAAAAATAATCATCTTTTTGTCGTATCTCCATAAGAATTGTTTTTTGGCATTATCTTTGCTGTTCCTACTTCGCCCACCATATTTTGATACTCTTCTCTAAAGAATATTATCGATATTTTTGAGACATTTTATATGTGATATTAATATTTTTTACCACTTTTCAATAATTAGTATATTAGTGACATATAATAAAAATAAATTATTTGTAATCTCTTTGCTAATAAAGCGTTAGTTGATTATAAATGTTGAGATTAAGCAGCGCGACTCGCTTTCTTGCTTTTGTCGAGTGTCTGCGGCGGAGGAGAAGGTTTAGCGGACATGTGCCGGCTGTACAAACTGAAAAAACAACGTTTATTTATGTATAAATAAAAAAAAATGAGCCGTCATGGGACTTCTGCGAATGTCAGATATTGCTACTTTATATAACATAGTCTGTGATTGCTACTGAAAGGCATTTCATAGAAATAAACTTTTTTTTTATATCAATAACAAACTATATTATATTTTGATTTAACAACTCGACGAAAAGCAACAATCATAAGATCAAATCCTCGGAATTAAAAAAATATTTGCATGTTTAATTTTTATAGGATTTCCAGTTTTTATACACTGAACGATGTTCAAGTTTTGCCATCATGAGTTTTTCTTTTATCTACATTTTTTACATATTTACGATTTCAAGATCTTGAAAAAAAAAACGTAACTTAACATTAAAAAGGGCTAAAATCAGAATTATTTCAAGAGACTGACGAATGTAATTGTAACAGTCAATAATAAACATTCTATTAGTACAGAGAAAGAGCGTATAGATGGCATTAAAACAAATCTGCCTGTGACAGCAGGTACAATAAGATAGAGAAATAAAAGTTGTAGTTATGATTTAATAATAGCTAAAAATACTAGTAGTATTTGCAGTGCTTCCGAGATTAAATATTATCTCCGAGTTAAATATTTGTTTACAAACATATATCAGCTTCATAACCTGTACTGAAGAATTAATACATCTCTGCAAACAGTGATATATCCAACATCACATATATTTAGGCCAAACGCATGTGCATAATTCAATAAAAATCATAATAAAATTAACACATAACTTTCCGATAGTAATTATATAATTAATCTGCTTTGGCTTATGGAAAAAACATTAGAAACTAAAAGCAAACTATTAGAAGATTTTTTTTTATGAATTAAATTTTGAAACTTACACTTTATATGTTTCAGAACGTAAATAATCCAGTACATGTGATGGACCCAACTTGAGTTGATCTTCAATGGGCGGTACCCAAAAATTACCTTCTAAACGCAGTACCGACTTATTACTTGCCAAGTCAAGAGACCCTGGAATTAGAATATACCACTGTACTGTACACTGTACATTAGTATAATAATTATCTATATTTAAAAAAAAATTACCAATTTCAGGAGGTAACACGACCAGTCTGTTTCCTTGGAGGTGAAGTTCTCTCAAACGAGACAACTGACCCAGTTCACGAGGCACCTCTATCAAATCATTCTCTCGCATTGATAGCTAAAACATATAAAAAAATAATGAAAATATTGTTACATGTTAAAAACATTAACCTAATTTATTTTAAACTAGCTTTGCTCGCGACTTAGTCCGGGTGGAACCTTATTAAAAAAAAACAGTTATTAATAAAATCATATAAATATATTGTTTATTTACTTTTTTAACCGACTTCGAAAAAGGAAGAGGTTACTACGTTCGGTTGTGTATTTTTTTTTTTATGTATGTTAATCGTTATCTCCGTCAATTATGAACCGATTTTAATGATTCTTTTTTTATTTGAATCGATTATATTCAGAGGTGGTCCCATATAAATTTGAAGAAAATATTCAACCCCTAAGGGGGTGAAAAATCGTTTATTTGATTTTCATCCACTTCATATTTATGTATTTTCGTGAAATTGGAACCGATTTATTATACCCATTAGAAACCAGATACACACATCAAAAAAGTCTAAGCAACATGCGTGATATTACAAATTTTACCATTTATATTAATTAATTTCTAAGTATTTACTCAAACAAAGTGCGTAGGTAAGTAAACTTTTTTGTTATTGATGACATACTGGCTGGTTGTAAAAAAAAATTGATTATGTTTTGTTTTTTCATAAAATTCAACTGACTGCGAATTTGTTTGAATTTAAGTGCGTTTTAATTGCTACGTTTAGTCTTGATTTTATAATTTTACCAACCATTTAAATAAAGTTAGCGACAAAATTGAATTGTTAGATATTCTTTACGTCATGAAGCGACGTCATTTGATGGCAGATGAAATGCAAAGAGCTGTAGGGATGTTGCAAGCGGGAAGTAATCAATCTCAGGTATCTCGACATTTTGGCATTCATAGAAGTGTTATTTGTCGTCTTTGGCAGCGCTACAATAATACAGGAGAACCCGCTGAACAGCATCCAGGCCGTAAAAGGAGTACAACCACTCGGCAAGACCGGTACATACAACTGACTGCAAGACGCCAGCCGATGTTAACCGCTCGAGAGATAAGTTTGAGGCTACAAATTTCAAGTGGTGTTGATGTAAGTCCTCAAACTGTGCGAAATCGACTGCATGAGTACGGCCTACGAGCTCGACGCCCAATCAGGTGCCCACCGATACGTCACGGGAATCGCGCTCGTCGATATGAATGGTGTAGAGAACGCATAACATGGACCCAGGAACAATGGGATAAAATTATGTTTTCCGATGAGTCGCGATTCGGGTTTAAGCCTGATACAAGAAGGGTGCGAGTGTATCGTCGGCCCGGAAATACTGAAAGGCTCAGGTGCGTTCAGGAAGTTCATCCATACAGCGGCTCAACAGTTATGTTATGGGCGGGTATTATGAAGAACAGGCGAACTGAGCTCGTTTTTGTAAATGGAAACATGAATGCTGAAAATTACATTGAGGATATTCTCAGACCTTATGTCTACCCATTTGCACAAACCTTTGGCTCCGATTTTAGGTTAATGCATGACAATGCGCGTTCACATACAGCTCGGCGAACCAGTGAATACTTTGCAACGGAGAACATCCGGGTATTGCCCTGGCCTGCACAATCGCCAGATCTCAACCCCATCGAGCACGTATGGGACATGCTCCAGAGACGTGTTTTGAAGGACCTTTGACGGAGCGACAACAACCCAACAGCTGAAGAATTTGCTCAATTCCATTGGGAGCGAATACCGCAAGATGACATAAACAGTCTCATTAATTCAATGAATAATCGTTGCCGACAAGTTCTGAATAGCAGAGGAGACCATACTTTGTATTAAATTGTTCTATTCTTTCACAATAAATACATTTTCTTTAGAAATTTCATTTTGTAAGAAAACATTTTAATTTCTTATGTATCTTAATTTCTACAGTATATTCTAATATTGTTCATTTCTGTTATTAAAAGAACTTATAAAGACAACAGCTGTTATTTTTACATCATAGAACCCTAAAGATATTATTTTAAAAATAAAATACAACGTTATAATGTGAAGAACCATCCTAAAATTTAAATTAGTACATGTTGCTTAGACTTTTTTGATGAGTGTATATTTATGGACACTAAAAATGGAGAAATAAAAAATGTTTCAAAAAAAAAAGGGTACAATTAACACCTGTAAAATTTTTGTTATCTACTGTACATTTATCTTTTTACTTCAAATATATTATTCGGTAGCGCGATTATCAATATTTTTTATTTCATTTGGTTAATATAATAATTTAGTTAAAGATAAATGTACAGTAGATAACAAAAATTTTACAGGTGTTAATTGTACCCTCAGAGGTATCTAAAATTATACAGAATTAACCTGAAAATTAAAGTATCATACACAAAATTATACTAACAATTTGTAAGTTCTTCAAATTTCCAATTTCTGGTGGTAAATATTCAAAGTCATTATCCCCGAGGTACAGAGCACGGAGACTGTCTGCAATTATATAAAAACGAAACCAATTCATAAATTATAATTAAATTGATAAAAAGATAAATAAAAGATCTATCCTCCTACTTCATACAATTTTGTTAAATAAATAATAGTGATAGAATTTAATTACAAATGTTCATAAAAAATTTCATATATTATTTTATAACACACAAAAAATTACATGGGATTTATTCTGCCACAAAAAGAGTTATAGCCAAGGTGGTATTTAATACTGAAAGAAAAATTGATATATAATATAAATACACATGGTAATTGGGTTATAATTCTTACAAGATTAATCTAATGATCTTCCAAAGATGACAACTTACCCATTATAAAGAAATTTCCAGGCAGATTTGTCTCTTTCAAGTTATTATAAGTCAAATCCAATATTTCGAGTACCGGGAAAGATCCGAAACCTCTTGGCAAACTAAACAGTCTGTTGAGGGAGACATTAAGTATTCTCAGCTTTAGTAGCGATGACAGACTGACTGGCAGTTCCTGAATGTGATTATTGGCGAGATTCAGTATCTCCAAGTTGGTGAGATTGGCCAAAGCAGCAGGCACCACTTGTATTTTATTATGACTCAAGGACAGACGAGTTATGTTGCTAAGAGTAACTGTAATAGAAATTTTAATAAAATCAATGTCCCATTGTTGATTAATGTAGTTATGATAATAAATTTTTTAAATGTGTATATTAAAATTAATTATTCATTCTAGTTAGCTGCATGTTTATATAATACTACCAGCTAACACCTGTGACTTCTCTATCCAAAAATTCTTTTATTGTTTAGAACCTCCTTTTTCAGATTTTTTTGTGGCCTGTCTTTTATTGTTAGTTTTTTTATAATTTTTGATACTTTATTACTACAATTTTAGTTATTATTGCTGCCTAATTTCTACAATCCTATTACCATTTATTTAATCTTATAACATCATATACCAACATAAAAATGTAAAAATATCTACCCTACACAATACTTTGGATAAGTTATCAGTAGACATGAAAATCGTCTATCATTTTCAGACATTAGCAGACAAATTTCATTAATATGTATAAAATAAATCTGTTGCATTATTGTATGTAGTTTGTTAAATACTAAATACACTGCATTTCTGCTAATAACAAGCTCTATAAGTTGGGGTTATTGACTTCCAGTCATCTAACATTTTGATTACAAAATTGATTTAGTACAAAAGTCAGTAGACAAATTTGATAGTTGCTTTACTATTTGAGATTTCCAGTTTTGACATATATATATAAGTTTAGCTAAATTATATGATTCAAAGCTATTCTGTGCTCCATCTTTGTTTAGTTAATCTACAGGAAAAAAAATTATATATATATAAGGCACAGTTGGAACATTTTTAAAAGTTAGTATAAAAAGGATAAATATGTAACTTAAAAAAATCTAACTACGTAGTTCATCTCAAATAATTTATTTGCATTAAGTATAATTAATAGTTATTCTTGTAATTTTTTTTTTTTCTCGAACTGACTACGCTATTGACCCTGCAGGGTCTTCACAGCTTCACCGGACTGTAGAAATAAAACATAACCATATTCTATGGTTATGATAAGCTTTATTTGGATTAAGTTTATTTTTGTAATACTTAAAATGTATTGTTATTTCTAAACCACGCCTTAGCTTCGGTATTGTATTATCGAAATAGGACATTAATTAAAAAATAAGGAAAACGTTCCAGTTTCGATTCTCGAGGGTTATAATTATACACATGATGTCATTCTTTAATTTAAAAGGCCTTGTGCTTTCCATGCAACAGAAATATGTATATAAATTATAGATTCTACTTATTATGAAGGTAATAGCTAAGGTAAAAGATAACATTATTATCTAAACATATATATATATTATTGTATATAAACATAACAATAATTATTTAGGTATTATATATTCCCATTTATATTATCTAACTCGAACAACATAGACTTTTTTATATTTATATGGGATACTTTTCAAATATATGGTATATTTTTTAACGATTGCTTCATCAAAACAAGTTTTGCATCCAAATAAGTAAAAAACCGGTTTCTGGGAACTCACACAGTCCAGGTATCTCCTCGAGGCTAGATATACCCTTATCCACTAAATCTATTTCAGGATTATTAATTTCTTTTGCTTCTTCGATAACTTTTTTAGCCTTCGACATCTTTCCTGTGTTCGGAATACATGAAACTGGGGGTTGATGACTCATAATATCAACAGATGTTTTTCCTTCCTCTGCGTAAAGTTGTGTTTCTTATACATTTTCAGTTCTTTAGCATGAACGATAATTAAATAATATAATTTTACTTCATTCGTGGTCATAAATTTCGTTTTTTATATATTCCTAAGACAATAACATTTTTGTTAATAACTATTAAGGCATTGAATAAAAAATTTAGTAGATATACTTATAGTTTAATATTTTACCACGGAACAAAGAATCTTTCTTCAGTGGATTCTGCCACGTCTGCTTTTACGTATGAATTTCCTATAATACTTATTATACTCTTTGGTATAGATGATTGTAGTCCACAGCTTTGTTAAAAAATATCACGCTTCGGGTACGACTCATACAAGTCGTACACGAATTTGATTCGGACCATCGCCCGGTCGTATTACAGTTAGGTTTTAACTCAGACTTCACCCCTCCGTCGGTTAGGGTGGCTGATTATGCGAAACTAGCTCGTTATTTTTAAGAGAATCCTTCGTCTAGCAATTTAGACAGGATTCCGGACGTGTTGGTGTCTAAAGCCGACGCGGATTCGGCTATCGATTCCCTGGTCGACTATCTCCAGACCGCCGTCAGAGAGACCTCGAAAGAGGTACAAGCGGCGAATGATCGCCGTTTTATACTCCCTGACGACGTGAGAGCGTTGATTACGGAAAAGAACGCCGCGACTCGAGCTCACGACGCTTACCCGTCTGCAGCAAATCGCGATCGTTTACGCTTGTTACGTAAATTAGTCAAATCTCGTATCACTGAGATTCGGGGCGACAGGTGGGACAGACTTCTGGAGGACGGTGAACACTGTTTTTCTAAACTCGTGGCAAGACATTCCGCTTTATCTATGCTATCGAAGGCAGGAGGCAATCCGGGACCTCTATCGAGAGGAGGCATCGGAGTAGTGAGATCTGACTTTAAAGTTCGCGAGAGTTTCCAGTACGACAGGTGAGACGGCCGGAGATCCTTTATATCTAGGCATTCCCAGTATTTATCCCTCGTATCCCAACACTTTTTTCTCTGTTCTTTATCAGGAAAAGACATCTCTTTCGACGTATTTACAGATAAAAACCTAAAACGGAAAGTAACCTTAGTTTTTGTCTTTATATTCCGATGATTGCATTTAAGGATATCGGGCGTAAACAAAAGGAAAATGTCACATATATACAATACTTACTTCTATAATACGATTTATTAGTTGCAATTACGCTATAGTGTATTTATTTCACTAATACATGTAAATTCAAGCTAGTTGAAAAACTTCTGCACAGAGCATAACCTAAAACAGGAACGTCAATTTGACGTGAATTTTACTTCGCGTTATAACGTATATATATACAGTCAAAATCTGTTATAACGACATCGAAGGGACTGCTCATATTCAGTCATAAAAACGGATAGTCGTAATAACCGGTGATTTTTTTTTTCGAACTGACTATGCTATTGACTAAGCGAGGTCTTACCAGCTTCACCGGACTACAACAACCGGTAATGTTTAATGTGTATCGTGCAAGTACAACCCCCACCCGATACGCTCAGGTGTGCCACAGGGCTCCATACTCGGGCCCTCGCTTTTCAATCTGTTCATCAGTGACCTACCTCGGTCTAAACGGGTCGAGGTAGGTTGCTATGCTGATGATACCGTTATTTACACTTCCAGCTTGCGGTCGGACTTTCTTAGGAAGCGCATCGAAAAGGCCGTTTGCACACTCGGTGAATGGTTTCGTCGATGGCGCATAGAAGTTAATCCTGATAAGAGCGCCGCGATACTCTTAGATCCTTTACGACGTAGTAATAACCTCGAGCCCATCAGGCTATATGGAAACGATATACCTTGGGCCGATGAGGTTAAATATCTCGGTGTTACATTAGATAAACATTAAAATTTCGAGTCTGCGAAACAAAGCCGCTATGGTCTTGGGTCGCCTCCATCCGTTGCTTTGTCATAGGAGTAAGATGTCCCTCAGACACAAGCTCACTTTGTATAAGACATGTATCCGTCCCGTGATGACATATAGCAGTCCCGTTTTTGCGCATATGTCGAAAGATAATTTTCATAAGTTGCAGGTTCTTCAAAACCGCGTTTTACGTAAAGTGACCGGTGGGCATCTCTAGGTCCCTATGTAGATCAACTCTCCGGATGTACCATGGGCACTGGTCACTTTACTTAAAACGCGGTTTTGAAGAACCTGCAACTTATGAAAATTATCTTTCAACATATGCGCAAAAACGGGACTGCTATATGTCATCACGGGACGGATACACGTCTTATACAAAGTGAGCTTGTGTCTGAGGGACATCTTACTCCTATGACAAAGCAATGGATGGAGGCGACCCAAGACCATAGCGGCTTTGTTTCGCACTCTATCTATATGTGACTCGAAATTTAAATGTTTATCTAATGTAACACCGAGATATTTGACCTCGTCGGCCCAAGGTATATCGGTTCCCATATATACACATGGTGGGAGGGATTTGTTTTTTTTCCCCTCATCGAACTGAATCGAATAGTTTTAGTTCGTTTCAATCCCGATATACACGTATCAAAATACGAACCCGTACCAAACGCTGCGCGTTGTAAAAGACGTCCGCGACATATTTTTACCGACCCTCCCGATGAAATAACGGCAGTAAACGATCAGTACCAGCCTGTATCTCCAAGCAGAGCGTGCTCACGCCCACGCGCGCGTAACCACAGATCACGACGCCGTGGTCTGGGGGTAAATTTCGCTCCCGCACACCAGACTAGGCCCCCTTCGGCAGCAGCTCAAGCCTAGGTCCGTTCCCTCGGCGTGGAGCCCTTGAGTACGCTGCTCGCGCGATACAGTGACACAAAATCTTACATCACTGCGACAACATTACACATATCACCTCCACACACGTGCACGCATCCACGCTTACACATGCAGGTGGAAGGGTTTTATTTTTTCTCCTTATCAAACGGTAATAGTTTAGAATATTATCTGATACGAAATATATATAAGGGTTGTTGAAGTATGTATGCTTGGTACTCATATATGTTTCAACAACTCATATATGTATGAATAGTTAGCTTAGCTTAGGTTAGCTTACATAGGTCGCGAATTCCATGTATCAGGCAACAGCCAAAGCCGAGGTGTGCCGCGCACCCTTGAGCTAGTTGTCAAAATAAAATCGGCTGAGTGCCCTAAGCGCTCGCCTTAGTAGTCCGGTGAAGCTGTTAAGACCTTGCTTGGTCAATAGCGTGATCAGTTCGAAAAAATAAAAAATTAAAAAAAGATTGTAGTCCACACATATCAAGTTTTCTGTGAGCACGCGTGTCGCTACAAACGCATAATTTTTGTTTTAACTCACAATAAGGATATTTTCATAATAAGATATTATATACTACATTAGCTTTTACATGCAGCTTCATTCATCCGAATGGAAATTTGTTTCATCATAAACAAAGAAAAACACTTTCGCATTTATTATATTAGTTAAGATTTTAAATAAATAATGTGTTACATAATGTTTAGGCTAATACTGGTGTGAAGCGATGCTCGCTTATATTGTAATAACCATACACATTTAAATAGACTTTCAATTTCTCGTACTTTCTAGGAAAAATAAATTATGAGTTTAAAAGGAAATTCACTTTTTTTATAAATATATATACACATAATATATTCAAGGTTTTTAGTTTTCATCTGGCAACATTCTTCTGTTATCGCTTATCAAATATCACTGGGTCCCTGGGCTTTGTTACAATAATAACAAGAGAAATATTTGAATGTATCTACTCGAATCTTGGTGCTTTCATAATTACTTGATTTTGGATTAACCTTATCAATGTTATTATCACGATTATGAATTGTCAAGCAAACTGATTGAAGGATATGTTAGACCTGTGATAAGGACAAATCTTAGGGCTACACATATAACTTTGGCGAATTATTCCTTTTTCTAGTCCAATTTATATATTTTAGGTAAGTAATTTTGTAATATCTTCCATACAATCATAACATTACGGATCTTAGTATTAAATCTATTGTCCGTGAATTGTAATAGGTCGAAGTCTGATAAGATATTTTTTTGTCTCGTTATAAAATTCAAGTTCGAGTGTCCTTAACCTCTGGTGAAATTGTTATCGGTAAGGGTACAATTAGCTAATAGTATGTGACATAAATATATGCAATTAACTGTCATCAGTATGTGTTATGGAATGTTGTTACGTATTTTTTTATTGTTATATTCAAGGCAAAGAGTTACTTTTTGCTACATCATTTCACATAGTTTCTGATTCAACTGATCCGGTTTTTTCCCTACGAGTGTTAATGATCTATTTCCTTTTATTATAAAGAGTGAATTATTATGGAGTATATTTTAGTTACATAGAAACTTCAGCAAACTTTAATGTTATTTTTAATAAGAAAAAAAATGGATATTACCTCTCCTTATACCTGACAAAATTTAAGCTGTACATTTTATGTTTTTAGTAAGATACTAAGTAATAATGATCATAACAAAAGATATTATGATTCTAAGTGTTAATTGAGATAGCTTCATTCTTATCTCTAGAATATGTTGAACAGTATAATGTACTATAAGCACATGACAATTCCTTTCTTATCTAAATACTGTATAACATCTTAAGAAAGCTTTAGTACTGTTTTTTAGGGAATTATAAATTAATCACTACAAGGATTTATGTGCTATGTTGAAGTTATTTTGTTGCTTTCATGGAATAATAAAGAGTATGAATGTGTACATTTTAAAATTAAATATATGTAATATATTCTTGTTCAAATATTTTCTTTTATATTTTAGATATATACAGATAAATTGAAATGTCTGTTCTTTGTTCAGTGTATACTGAAATATCTTAAATACATATGCGAAGAGTTTTACAGGCAAATAGAGGAATTTATATAGTATTATATAGGCTACATATATTGCAATTTTTCATATGGGCTAAACTTTTATAACTTCAAATTGTTAAAAATTATAGAGGCCAAGTAACAGTAACATAATTACAAATGATAAACAAAAGGTTGCTTGCAATTCATCCAAATATAGTACCATATGTACCGAACATATAGTACCAATGAGAGAAAAGTTGCAGGCTACTAGTAAATAAATGGATAAATACAGATAATATGTCTCTTTAAAATCCACAATAATATTACATTTTCATCACAATTGTTGATTGTAAAAATTTCAAAAGGAAAGTGCTTTGTTTTACCATAATATTGGAAAATAAGATTTTGAAAAGTGTTTATTTTCAGTTTTAGTGAGTAAATTAAAACTTGGCTTTCAAATACATACAGATATATTGTCATTCTTACCTTGAATAATGCTGATGTGGTTTAGGAACCATCTCATAATATGTCATAGGAACAATAGATTGATTCATAACATTTTTTCTTACATAAAATCTTGTTTCTTGGTTCTTTCATTCTTATAAAATTTATGATTTCATTTTTTAATAAGTACTTTGAAGATGTTAGTGTTTGGGTGTAGGCTCTTGTAATACATTTCCAACTTGAGGATGCTAACTGATCAAGTGGATATTATAAAAAACCTATAATCACACTAGTACTTTTATTATAACTAGTGAGTGCCCAGAACCATTGTTCATTGACTTTTTAAAGTTTGAATTTTATTTGGGTTCTTTTATCAAAGGGTATTATGTTATAATATCATTGTAGAATGTAGAATGAAAAAGGGTAATTGGAACGTAAGAGTTAAAAAAAATGCATACAGTCGAGGATAGCAACCTCCTTCGCAACCTTTTTTGAAGTCCTTTATTGATCTGTCAAAATGTCTTTTTTATTTACATGGGTGTATATGTTGTGTAAAATTGAAGCAGTAGTGTGAGTAATGCATATTTTAATAATTTACTTTACTTCTAATGCATTTTATATAACATAAATAACTTTCTGCACTTCTCCTCCATATAAACTTTAACTATGCCAAATTTCACATTCATCCGTTCGACCAATTCCGTTAAAAAGGGATACAAAGTTTAGGCTTTACATATTAATTTTATTATAATGTACTAATATGCTATACCCTTAACAAAAGTTTCAGTTTATTGCTAATTTTGAAATTATATCCATTAATTAACACAGTATAAATATAAGGTTGATCTTAAGACTTGTATTTTATTGTCTTACAAAAGCAATTACGTGATGTCACTTGATTTGTATGCATAGAATTTTTGATTACTATAGGCATCACATTTGATTGAGTCATTTAAGTATACTCATGATTTTTCATATCTGTATAGAGTCCCATAATGGCTTAAATACTTTTTATTTTGTGTAAATGTGCTATTTTTTTTGCAGTCTTCCCTGAACTTATTCTAGTCATGAGTGAGAGACCGCGGCCTCTCAAGGCCATAAACAGACTGTTCGAAGGCAAAGAACCATGGCAGATTGTTACCATGACTGCTTCTTCAGTACTGGCCATAGTTTGGGCACATAGTCTTTATAACGCTAGGGAGAGTAAGTAACAATTTACAAAACCTTTAATATATGTAGGGACATGTGCGGGCCAGCATGCAGAGACTGGCTCGCCGTTCATATGTCGCACTCTCATGTAATTATTTGCTTACCTTGTACTCTGCCTTACATGCCTACATAGTGTCCCTACATATATATTTTAAGTTGGATGTTGGTATTATATCTGAGAATAATAAACTCAATAACCAAAAGTATTTACAAAAAATATTCATGATGACCAATAATTGCAAACATGTGAAGCCAAAGTGAGGGGTAGTTAATCTTTATATGTAAATTTCTTCTGTACGTGTGTATGTCACTGAACTCCTAAACGGCTGGCCTGATTTTGATGAAATTTCGTGTGCATGTTCCAGTGGATCCAAGTATCGTTTAGATTCACAATTGGACCTGGTAGGTAGCAGTGCAGTAGACTTTTATGATTATCTTTATTATTCAGACAGGACAACGTGCGCAGGGCCCGCGAATATTTTACATTTCTTAAAAAATATATTAAAAATATGTTTAATTAAAAGGTATTAAATTATAAAATGTCATAGGTTTAGTGTTTTGACTAACAGAATGTCCTTTCAATGTCTGCAGGTTCAAACACTAGCAGGTATCAACATTTTTTTAAAATTTTGCATACATATACCCATTCAAATTAGTAACACTATTGACAAATAGTGAAGGGAAACATTGTGAGGAAACCTGAATCGGAGAAACGTACTTGTAGTATGGGTATGTATATATGGGAAAATATGGAATTGTGGATTTCTCTGTTTGAAAGTGAAGCTATTAAGTTCTAGCAAGACCAATAGCATAGTTAGTTCGAAAAAAAATCTGTTTGAAATCGCATTGCAGGCGTGGTAATTATGCTCATATCCTCCTTCAGTAAGAGGACTATGTCTCTGTCTTACAAGCTGATATAAGGATGATATATTTTTTTTTTTGACAAGACGTTACGCCACGACTGCGAAAAGAATTCTTCAGGTGGCTTCGTCAAGTGCCAATAGTTAGACGTAAGATAGAAGAAAAGATGACACAAATAAATAATGACTTTAAAAAAGATGTCAACAAGCGGCTGGCCGGGGTCACAATAAGACGGGAATTGCCAGAAAAAGGATTAGACCCTGAACAAATTGCAAGTGAAGTTAGAGATCATGTCAACTTAGGTATGCATTATCTTTATTACTTTGGGTATAAATGTTATATAGTCCTGTAAGTGTGCTTTTAATGAACAAGTAACTATTTCTTTAGGATGAATTTAAACACTGAAGAAGACTTTATATTTCAGCTAAATATTAATTTAAAAGAAGTTACACTGATTAAATCATATTTTTCTGTGGGTATATTGCTCTTGAATCATAATCATAATCAATCATATTCTAATATAATTTTCACCAATAAAATAAACTATTTTTGTTAGGTATTGAAGCATTATTACAAATTTTTGTAATGGTAGAGCCGCGCTGAAGCTATTACTGGTTTCAGCATGAATGGGTCGGCTCGCCCGGGGTAGTACCACCCGACCCACAGAAAACCGACGTGAAGTAACAGTGCTCGCATTGTTGCGTTTCGTTCCGTCAGTGAGAGTGCCGGAGGCCCAACTCCCCTTCCCTCTCCTCGTCATTTTCACCAAACACAGGCTGGCAACGCATTAGCAACTCCTCTGGTGTTGTTAGTGTCTATGGAAGACGGTGATCACTTAACATCAGGTGACCCGCTTGTTCGTTTGCCTCGTATGATATAAAATAAAAATAATGATAAAATAAAAATACAGATTTTAACTAATATTATAAATACGAATGTGAGTAACCGGCTGAAAGGATTCAATTTAGGCCCTGGGATTGCGCTTAAGAACGTCATAGTTGCCACCGGTCCGTATAAACAACCCAGTCATCGAGAAGAACCGGCCAAAACTCGATTTGGTTTATACTTGTATGATGTATATTTTTACAAAACAAGTAGTTTACATTCGTTTTTAGCGAGTGCAAAGAGAATGCCGTTATTTATGTAATTACACTTAAAAATAAGCTAAATCCAATTTTAGCCGTTCCTAATATTTTTACGTAATTTTTCAAGATCTTCAAGTTTTGTACATGTCAAATATGAAGATCATAAGAAAATAACTAAAAATTTTATGAGCGACAAAATTTAAACTTCGTTAAGAATGAAATATTTTATACGAAATTTAACGACTCATCGTCAGACGTCACCATCGTTCGCAGTCTGATCCACTTTATACTATTAAAAGGCGAGATATTGGGCAATATATGATATTAGTGCATTTGGTAGAATTTTACACAGCACAACTGTAATGCAATAGTGGTATGTCCCAGGTAATTACGATTGGCGAAACGGTTCAGTGTCCGGTGCCGTGTACCACCTCTCTGAGGAGATAAGTAGTGTCGCGTGCGATGCGTACGCACTCACTGCGTACACGAACCCGCTGCACGCGGACGTGTTCCCCGGTATTAATAAAATGGAAGCCGAGATTGTCAGGATGGCTGTGAATCTTTTCCATGGAGATGAGGACTGTTGTGGCACGGTAAGTAGTCCAAATAACATTGTTTCTATTTGTTTAGATGAAGGTTCTGTTTTACGAGGTACACTCATTGACAGCTGTAAAAGATCTCTCTGGGACATTTTTTTATATTTTTCAACATATCAACGTTCAGCCGTGGACTTTATGCTTTCATAAATCTCCTTTTAAACCTACCAACATTTATCTCTGCATCACCTAATGGTTGACTGGTAGAGAATGCCTTCGGCATTAAGTCCGCCATTGCGTATTTAAGGCATAATGTATAAATAAATAAATAAATAAAGCTGATTATAACAAGGCGGAAATGTACAATTTTTTTTTATATAACCAATATATGGCAGAGTAATGATTTATTTATTCACCCTTGTTACTTAACAGGTGGTAAATAGAAACTGATTATGTAGGTGTAGGTACTTCTATTTGTATAAGTAAAGAGACGCCTAATCAAGTCCCAAAAAAACGATTTCACTATTCTATATTACTTCATCCCGGAGGATCGAACTTAAACTTGAGACAATCCCGCGGGGGGTGGCGACAGGTATGCGGAAGCAAAGACGATCGCCCGACTATAGCAGTGTGATCGGTGGAAAGGTGTGTGGCGGTTCTTAAGCCCGATGAAGCTGTTGAACAGCCTTCCGGCGTACAGCAGTAGTCACTTTGAAAACAAACAAAATTAGGTTCTTACAGGCAAGGCAAGAATTGGCTGATCTTTTAGATTCCTGGAAACTCCTTAGACTCGTTGTCGGTTTTTTTTTGTCAGTTTCTATAATAGTAAGTTAACAGGTAACGACCGGTGGCACGGAGTCCATCATGATGGCTTGCAAGGCGTTCCGTGATCTCGCGTACAGCAAGGGGATCACGAACCCTCAGATCGTGTTGCCGTCGACGGCGCACTCCGCGTTCGACAAGGCGGCTCAGTACCTGGGGCTGTCCGTCGTCACCGTGCCCGTGGAACCCGACACGATGACGGTTGATGTCGATAAAATCAAGAGGGCGATAGGCAGGAGAACTTGTATGGTGAGTTTTGTTGGGTATATCATAGATATATATTTATATAGATATATATTTGCTACATTTGGTAATGTCCTCTACATTTGGTAAAGAAGAGAAGTTTGTTAAAAATAGACATTTGGTAAAAAATTGAAATTTGGATAAAACATAAACATTTGGAAAAGAAGAGATTTGGCAAAATATATAGACATTTAAGAAAAAATATAGGTTTGGTAAAAATCAGAAACTTTAAAAGATATGTTACGTTATGTAATAGCTAATTTACTAATTCGTTTCATAGATTGACGAGATATGACTGTAGACAGATCAAAACCTTCACTGACTTATCTAATGTAAAGTAATTTTGGAAATATTAAAAATGGATCTAATGAGTCTATGATAATTCGTTTTAATGGTATTGGTGGATTGACGTTATCAGGGTAAATAGATATAGCACTTTACGTTGATGATACAAGTTTATTGTATGTCGGTTATGTTGGTATTACAATATTCTAGGTATGTGCGCGTTATGGTGGCATAGTGCCACGTAACAATATTATTCTACGTATGTGCGCGTTATGGTGGCATAGTGCCACGTAACAATATTATTCTACGTTAGTGCGCGTTATGGTGGCATAGTGCCACGTAACAATATTATTCTACGTATGTGCGTGTTATGGTGGCATAGTGCCACGTAACAATATTATTCTACGTTAGTGCGCGTTATGGTGGCATAATGCCACGTAACAATATTATTCTACGTTAGTGCGCGTTATGGTGGCATAGTGCCACGTAACAATATTATTCTACGTATGTGCGCGTTATGGTGGCATAGTGCCACGTAACAATATTATTCTACGTATGTGCGCGTTATGGTGGCATAGTGCCACGTAACAATATTATTCTACGTATGTGCGCGTTATGGTGGCATAGTGCCACGTAACAATATTATTCTACGTATGTGCGCGTTATGGTGGCATAGTGCCACGTAACAATATTATTCTACGTATGTGCGCGTTATGGTGGCATAGTGCCACGTAACAATATTATTCTACGTATGTGCGCGTTATGGTGGCATAGTGCCACGTAACAATATTATTCTACGTATGTGCGCGTTATGGTGGCATAGTGCCACGTAACAATATTATTCTACGTATGTGCGCGTTATGGTGGCATAGTGCCACGTAACAATATTATTCTACGTATGTGCGCGTTATGGTGGCATAGTGCCACGTAACAATATTATTCTACGTATGTGCGCGTTATGGTGGCATAGTGCCACGTAACAATATTATTCTACGTATGTGCGCGTTATGGTGGCATAGTGCCACGTAACAATATTATTCTACGTATGTGCGCGTTATGGTGGCATAGTGCCACGTAACAATATTATTCTACGTATGTGCGCGTTATGGTGGCATAGTGCCACGTAACAATATTATTCTACGTATGTGCGCGTTATGGTGGCATAGTGCCACGTAACAATATTATTCTACGTATGTGCGCGTTATGGTGGCATAATGCCACATTACAATATTATTTTACGTAATGGTGCGATATTGTGACGTCTGTTTTGTTAAAATTTCACGTAGGTGATGTATCTATTCGTTTTTACATATTATATAATTGTAGATAGTGGGTTCAGCGCCGAACTTCCCGTACGGTACGATGGATGACATAGCGTCGCTGTCAGCTCTCGCGGTGGAGTACTGTGTGCCGCTGCACGTGGACGCGTGTCTCGGGGGGTTCGCGGCCGCCTTCATGCCGGCCGCAGGACACGCCCTGCCGCCCTTCGACTTCACCCTCCCCGGGGTCGCGAGCATCTCCGCCGACACACATAAGGTGGGCACCTTTCAATCTTTCCAGAACAATATCAAGGGTTAAAACTGATCGTGAATTTAATTTATTTAGTTTTTGTACCGCCTACTGTCTTTTTCTTTAACGTATATGCATGCTGTGTCCACATCTAGAAGAGTGTAATCATCGCATGGTTTTTCAATATTGCTCATTTCTAACTATATATATCGACATTGTAGTCAGTTTTATGGAACAATAAATAATAATAAAAAAATGTCCCTCAACAAAATTACTCCTTTCAAATATTAGACGGGTCGTAAGCAAATTTTTTTATAGTTTATGACCGCCCCCTCATCCTGCTTAGCAGAATTTAACAATGCTCTTACCCCCTTCCCTCTATACATACCTACTTAAACATTTATATCAAGTATTTTTAAATCTAATTTGGTTAAATAAATAAATATTGCTGACGAAATCATCACCCAAACCCCCCAATCTTCTATGTCATCAAAAATAAGCAACTCTAGGACCCGCTCCCCATCAGTGCTTACGTAAATACTTGAATGATCTCACAGTATTATCACTTAAATCAGATACTTTTTAAATATCGGTAAAAAAACACTGAACTTTTGTATCACAGGGATACATTTTAATCTAAAAAATACAACTAAAGCCAATGTCACGCGGTGTTTCCAGTCGGACACTCATTCCGAGTATGTCATCATCAGCCTGTAAAAACCCACTGCAAGGCCATAAGCCTCTTCCCAAACGAAGGCATAGCCATAATCACGACGCCAGCCCACGACGTATTGACGTTTTCAAACTGAGAAATCCACAGTTCTGTTTTCTCACATACAGTAGTACCACAAGAACATATCTCAGGTTCAGGTTTCCTCACGATGTTTTCCTTCACCATCAGCCGATAGCGTTACCAATTTAAATTAGTAAATGTACGAGAATTCTAAAAAATTCTTTGATATATGCCGGGATTCGAACATCCCGACATCGAAATGATATTCCGCCGATCAACCACTAAAACACCACGACTACAGTATTTGACGTTGCTTAACCTCGGTGATTGGACTATATTTTCATCACTATCCGACACAGTGTTTACCCCTGCCACATTTCGTTACACAAAAATGTTACCGATCAGTATTTCAAATGCTCCCCCACATTTTTTTCCCCAAAAGCATATTTCATTGTTACAATTCGAAACGGTCAAGTCGAACAAATCAAATAAAGGAAAACAAATAAAATGATTTACTATGAAACACCTGACAGATGTGAGACATCGGTTCTGATTATTACTGAAGGACACTTAAATTAGCAAATATTCATTAAATTTTTAATTATTAAAATCGCTGTGAACAATATTCTTTGATTTGATGTCTGTGAATCAGGATATTGATGCCATTTGTTTGTTTTTGTAGGTTTTAACGTTAGACTATAATTTCATCTGATAGGTGCTCGAAAACAGACTTTGTTTGAAGGTGGTAGCTAAGCAGCTTAGCGTAGAATGGTTTTATTATGTTATTTTCCTGCACCGAAAACTCAGGCTTATTACAGGGATTCGAATCGACATTCATAAATGGTGTCCCAACATTACACCCCTAAGCCTTCATCACTTCATCTTGAAAAACAAATTCGTCAATAATAATATAAATATCAAGCATTCAAGACACTGTACAATATAGTACAAGTTGCGAGCGGATAGATGGCGTTTAAAACGAAGTTACGGAAGATTTTAACTCAAATTGTGCTATTAGACATTTTGTATAGAAAGGTATCGCACGTATAGAATATAATTAAAATAAAATATACATAAATAAATGATTGCTGTTTTTCGAGTGGTAATTTGTCAGGTAATAAAGTTATGATTTCGCGTCATAACATGCTAGTAAGCGTGACTGAGCCTATTACGCTTGCTCGGTTTATTTAGACGCGTTGTATAGCGGGTTTTGTACGTCTAATATTGCTATTTTGTATTGAGTTTGTGCAGCCCATGTTTCATTAATGTATAAACTGTATAAGAATGTATATAATTATTGTTCGCAGTGCCAATAGATGTGAAAACCAAACTAATGTTAATAATATAAATATACAAATTATGGAATTTAAAAATAATTCATATAGAAATTCAAAAGAGAACACGGTTATTTCATTGTTTTGTGTTGTCACTTCTGTCGGTAGTCCTTATGACTGTCTCGACTTTTTTTTTAAATTACTGTATCTGATGACAATGAATATTAAAGCAGGTTTAAGCAGCAGACAATAACTATATGAATAGTATAATTTGTGTTGTGGTATTGCAGTATGGGTACGCGCCGAAGGGTACTTCTGTGATACTGTACAGAAAGCCGGAGTATAGGCACTACCAGTACACTGTGACGACAGAGTGGCCCGGAGGTGTCTACGGATCACCCACTGTTAATGGTAACTAATTATATCTTTAGAACTAAATACGCAACTTGGCTTTATGTATGGTACCTTGCTGGCATAGGCATTCACAGTTCGATCCTCGCTGTGCTGCGTCATACAGTACACCAACATTGTCACTTCATTCTCTCTTACTGTGCATTCCATTTTTGTGGTACTTGCTCCGCTCCTGAAAGTCATAGCGTGATGTTAAACAATAAATAAACTCTTTAAATCTGTCCGTTACGTTCAGGAATGTATACGTTAAAACGTACAATCGCTTGAGCTTTATGTTATACAGTTTTAGTTTAAAATAAAATATGAGTGGTTGATATAACACACCATGAATTTCGTTTTAGTATAAAATAGATATCCTAGACGTCGTTGTAACACGCCATGTAGTTAGTTTTAGTTGAAATCAGAAGTTATGGGTGTTGACGTGACAAGTCGTGAAGTTACCTTTAGTTTAAATCAGAAGTTATGGGTGTTGACGTGACAAGTCGTGAAGTTACCTGTAGTTTAATTTAGAAGTTATGGCTGTTGACGTGACAAGTCGTGAAGTTACCTGTAGTTTAATTTAGAAGTTATGGCTGCTGACGTGACAATTCGTGAAGTTACCTTTAGTTTAATTCAGAAGTTATGGGTGTTGACGTGACAAGTCGTGAAGTTACCTTTAGTTTAAATCAGAAGTTATGGGTGTTGACGTGACAAGTCGTGAAGTTACCTTTAGTTTAAATCAGAAGTTATGGGTGTTGACGTGACAAGTCGTGAAGTTACCTGTAGTTTAATTTAGAAGTTATGGCTGTTGACGTGACAAGTCGTGAAGTTACCTGTAGTTTAATTTAGAAGTTATGGCTGCTGACGTGACAATTCGTGAAGTTACCTTTAGTTTAATTCAGAAGTTATGGGTGTTGACGTGACAAGTCGTGAAGTTACCTTTAGTTTAAATCAGAAGTTATGGGTGTTGACGTGACAAGTCGTGAAGTTACCTTTAGTTTAAATCAGAAGTTATGGCTGTTGACGTGACAAGTCGTGAAGTTACCTGTAGTTTAATTTAGAAGTTATGGCTGCTGACGTGACAATTCGTGAAGTTACCTTTAGTTTAATTCAGAAGTTATGGGTGTTGACGTGACAAATCGTGAAGTTACCTTTAGTTTAAATCAGAAGTTATGGGTGTTGACGTGACAAGTCGTGAAGTTACCTTTAGTTTAAATCAGAAGTTATGGCTGTTGACGTGACAAGTCGTGAAGTTACCTGTAATTTAATTTAGAAGTTATGGCTGCTGACGTGACAATTCGTGAAGTTACCTTTAGTTTAATTCAGAAGTTATGGGTGTTGACGTGACAAATCGTGAAGTTACCTTTAGTTTAAATTAGAAGTTATGGGTGTTGACGTGACATGTCGTGAAGTTACCTTTAGTTTAATTCAGAAGTTATGGGTGTTGACGTGAGAAGTTGTGCAGTTACCTTTAGTTTAAATCAGAAGTTGTAGGTGCTGGCGTAATAAGCCAAGAAGGTGATAACACGTATATATTCTTTTATTTTATCTTTATATATAAAAATCCAGTGTCATGATGTGTATCCACGATGAACTCCGAAACTACTCATGCGTTTTTCACGAAACGTTGGCATTTCTGTATAATTTGATCCAACTTGAGAGATAGGTTAATATATATTTTAATTAATGACCTCATTGTTTTTTTATTACAAATTAAATGATTGTCATTGTTATTAATTGTAAGTTACATCAGTCTCGAACAGATGGCGCTTTAAATGAGTTGGTTGACAGAAAACTGTAGGACCGACTGTTATAGATATCTAATAGATGGCGCCACGTTTTAATTTTGAATATCTTCTTCAACTCCAGTTTATTTTATGTTGGACGTATTATACATACACCTTCATTGTTATTACTACATATTATAAGAAAAAGACCTCTACCACGTCTGTCTGTTTGTTCGCGATAAACCCAAAAACTACTCAACGGATTTTCATGTGGTTTTCACCAGTAGATAATTGTGATAAAAGTGATTCATGTCGAAGGTTTAGTTATATTATTTGTCTAGGTTTTTTTTTATTATTGGGACGGGACAACGTCATATACATATAAGTATCTATATATTTTTTATTGTAGGTAGTAGAGCTGGAGGTTTGATAGCAGCGTGTTGGGCCACTATGATGTACATCGGTAAGGAAAGATACGTGCAAATGACAGACGAGATCATAAAAACAGCGAGATATATTGAGGAGGAGTGAGTTATTATTTTTTTTACCTATAGAATAGATCAATATATCACGTAACGTTAAACGACGATGTGGTATAATATAGTAAATACGTTAAATTTAGACAGGGAATAAAATTGCAGTTCCCGGAGTGTGGTAGCTAGTCAGATCAACTTGTAAATAGGTCTACCATGTTATTTCTTCATCGTAATTTTTTTCTTCAATGAAAACTCATGTATAAAAAAAACCTATGTCCATCGACGCGGTATCCGAGAATGCTACCACTCTGTCGCCATCGTTTCATAATATATATGTCATATTGGGAGCATCCAGCAGTCGAAAATTACAGAAATTCATCTTACGAAGATTCGAAAAAGTCATCCTTTTAACAGCGCCATCTATTATTTTCTATGTTACTCAATACTGGCGATGTATTGTTGATGCATTTCTATTTAATTATTATTAATGAGGTATATTCTATATTATTGAGTCATTTAAATTGGATTAAACTGTTCATAACTTTATTTTGTCGATATACGTCTGAACCGACGCACGACGCCACATTCTGTGAAGATGTCGTCGACCCAGTTTATTTACTTATTGATATGATACATCTATCGGCGCGGGTAAACCGGATTGTTGCCGTGGCGAGACGTGGCGACGCAAAACACGATCTTTATACTATTAATGAAGTACTCAAAAACATTTGCGACCCTATGAATGAATGAATTAATTAATTCTTTATTGCACTTTTGATTTGTACACTGGCGAGCTTAATGCCATGAGGCATTTCCTTCCAGCTAACCAGCGGTATTGATGTTAAACAAAAACTATCTATATAAACATAAGGTTCAAACTGTTTTGTAGGTCACTCGTTATACTAGTGTTACGCGACACGCGCCGACGACCTAACGTCCTTTGATAAATACCGCCAAATACATAGCGCCTAGTTGAATTATTGTATTTTGTATTTAATAAAAATGAATATTTATGTGGTAAAATAAATAAACAGTCATTACTTTAGGGAACAAATCTGTAATGTTTTATATCTTCATTATGTCATAGCTGGTTCCTGTCGTAATCTGTTCTTTTAAGCGTATAACTTATACAAAACGATTTCGATGTGTCACATCTGCCAAGCGTCCCGTGACGGCTCAATTTTTATCATTGCTTTTGTGGACAACAAGTGGAAATCTAAAAGTTGTGAACAGTTTTATTAAATATAAATTATTGATTAATTTAGAATAAACCACATTAATAATAATAAAATAGAAGTGCGTTAACAATACATAGCAAGTATTGGTTAACATAGAAATTAATAGATGACGTCGTTAGCAAACACCTGCGATAAAATCGATAACATTTTATATTCATACGATGAATCTATGTAAATTTCGACTTCTGGATGCGCCCAGTTTAACATATATCATTTTTTATATTTTAAATTATAGTATTAAAATATAGTAAATTTCAGGTTGTTATGGGGGCTTATATAGCTATAATAAAGGCCCCTAAATAAATAATAATAAAAAACCAGTCTTCTAATAGATTAATACTGCCATTATCGAATAGGTAATATTACAAGTTTCTTCTCATCATTTCAATAAACTAACAAAATGGCGGCCGTCTTGTTAGAATTTTTCAGGGAGTTTTTGTGTCAAGTCAGAATCCATGGTCCGTGGTATTATTTCCCGTCCACTTCACTTATGCACAATAACCAAACTATATTATGTAAAACACCACCAATATTACAAAATATACATCCAAATAAAACAAGATTATGAATAAAGTGTAAAATCCATGAGATTTCAAGATTCCGCCAAAAACTGCACATAAAATGTAATTTTACTGCACTGAGCTAAAAGTAAAACCGAGTAAAAAACGGCCGGCAATGCACTTGCGAGTCCTCTGGTGTTGCTAGTGTCTATGGACGGCGGTGATCACTTACCGTCAGGTGACCCGCCTGTTCGCTTGCGTCCTATATTTTATAATATTAGTAGATATTATACGTAAATAAAACTACTTCAGGTTGCGTCGTATCGATGGTATCTTTATATTCGGGAAGCCGGCGACAACTGTCATAGCTTTTGGCTCGAATCACTTCGATATTTTCAAAATGGCTGAACTATTACACAAGAAGGGTTGGAGTTTGAACGCGCTCCAGTTTCCCTCGGGGTGAGTTAATAAGTAATATGAAACATTTTCATTCCTAACACTTTAGAATCAACTAGCCTCTGCCCGCGACTTCGTTCCCGTGGAATAGTTACTTTGGATTTAAGCTCTTAAGAGTAAAAAAAAATCCGATTTTGAAATATTCTTCATTAGTGCTCTGCTCTTATTGGTCTTAGCGTGATGATAGTCTATAACCTTCCTCGATAAATAAGCTATAAAACACTGAAGGAATTTTTTAAATTAGACCAGTAGTTCCTGAGATTACCCCCTACAACGTCACGAACTCACAAATTTTACCTCTTTATAATATTAGTATCAGTATAGATAAATACTATTAACATAAATACTTAATTAACTCGAACTATTGAAGATAACTAATGATAGAATTAATAGTTAAATTTGGTATTGGGGTTTTTTAAAATTAAATTTGTGGAAATTTCATATAGTATACTGTAGTTAACTTTAGTTCGAATACGAATTTCCGCCTGCTCCTTTTGTGATAATTATTTTTCTAGTGTTTTTCAAACAAATTTCCAGTTATGCATTTTTGGAGAACTAAGAAAATGTTTGTTTTTAAAATAATCTACAAGCTAAGTTTTATAACGTTTTATTTTTAAGGGATTTTAGTAGAAAAAAATCTAAAAAAAATATTGAAATAATAACGTTTTTCGTCCCGCATTTTTAAATCTGGATATATAAATGTCGTTTTAATATTGATAATTAACCAGTGTTTAATCGTGTTTATATATCAGAAAAAAAATGAGATTTAAATTGATACTTTAAAAAAAAGTATTTTTGATGTTGCATTTTTTTTACTTAGTTTGAAAATAAACTAAAAAACATGATAACTCAAAAATGGTTCTCTTTTGCGGAATGCATATGGTGGTTTAAATTATCACAAACAGTAACTCCTATTCATTGACATATAAAAACCCAAGACGCACAGTCTCGAATAAAAGTAGCGCTCAAAACCGCCCCACAAAATCTCCTAAATATACATACGTGGTTATAGTTATGCGATTAACTTATGATTATGTAAAATCAATCTTACCAGAATGATTTAAAGTTGATTTTTCAAGGACGTAAGCGACGCGCGACTATTTGGTATGACTGCATAATCCAAAATTATGCACTCACTTTTGTATGCTGGCTGTGAGACGTTAAGTGTGCACCTTGGGTTTTAATGCTCCTATCACTTCCTAACGGGAATATGCCGAATTACCAACAACCCTGTACAATACTAGTAGAGATGTGACAATCCAGTGGACATGAAATGTGTATTTGTGTCAGAGTGCACATATGCGTGACGCACGCGCACACTACGCCCGGAATGAAAGAGAGGTTCGTATCGGACGTGAGGGAGACGGCGCTAGCGTGTCTCCGCTCCGCCTCCGCGCCGGTAGAAGGCAAGGTACGTACTCTCATCTCTCCACATAAAATTACTTTTTGTCACCTAAATTATATGGAATTTACTATTTATGATATAGTTGAAACTAACAACTTCATACGTACTAACTGTAATGTCAAAATTAATAGAAGTAAAACACAGTCTGCGTGCCTGGAACCGATTGCCTGACAAAATAGTATTTGCTAATTCTGTATATGGTTTTTAAAATCGACTCTACAACTGGCTCCGGACCAATAAACTCACTTTAATACTTGAACATTTACAGTGACCAAAACATCCAAAAAAGAACGACACTGTGATATAGATATATCAGCAATTATGCTCCTCGTCTTGATAGACGAATACATAAATAAATATAGCCTCCTATAAGTAAAATAATTTTCAAAATCAGTTAAGTAGTTTCAGATATAACAAACATTACTACCACTACCAACCAACAGACTCGTACAAAACGTGACCGTTTTAAATTTCTTGGCTGTTTTAAATTTCTTGAATATTTTGAACTTTTTGACTACTTTAAACTTCTTGCAGGTAGTTACGGATTGCTTATTTTTACGAAAATAAGTTAAGAAATTAAGCAAAAAGAGACTACCATTTCATAGGAATAGTATCGATAGATAGAAAATCGTATGTATTTGTGGTGGAATTGGGATTGCAATAACAGAATGCTGAGAAACCTGTCATATTAATTTACATCCTTACGTTACGTTTCGGAATTAAGTAGTAACTGTAACTCATCAAATGGAATCATTTTTAATAGTTTGAAGTGGCAAACAGGCGGAGAGTCCAACCGATGTTAACTTGTCAATATGTCATAGCTTTGTGTAAACAATCTCGAAAGGACCAGAGTCCCGAGGTCCTATACAATCTATACTAAACTTTGAATCGGAACAGCATTGTAACGAGATATATTTTCTAGATAGAGATAGAGATTTTCTATAGAGCAATTTCTTAGATAGGATATACATACATATATACATTATGTTATTATAAATGTATTATTAAATGTTGTCTAAATAAAAAATTAATGATCTACTGTATATAAATAATCTTGTCTATTCCAGATGGCGATATACGGAGTAGCACAAGAAATATCCGACAGAAGCCTCGTTTCAGATATCACCAAATATTTCATCGATTCTATGTATTATTTACCGAAACCGAGCGATGAATAAGTATTAATTACATTTTACTAAAAAACTGTGCAGTAAGATCCGAAATCATATGTTGGCGGCTTTAAACTTCTTGTTCGATTTAAACTCCTGGTTCATTTCAAACTATCCCTCTTTTTAAACTTCTTGGCTGCTTTAAACTTCTTGACGACTTTAAATTTCTTGTAAATTATACAAAATTATTTGTAAAATATTTATTTCTGTTCAAATATTGACGCAATGCATATAATTGAAAATTACAATTATTTTAAAGGTATTTTATAGATTAGTTTTTGCAACACGTTTGGATTATATATGACAGTGAATTTATTTCTATCGTACTGTATAATTTAAAGTATTAGGTATTGTATAATAAAGTTTTATTGTATTTAGGTTATAATTATGATTGCCAATCGATTCGCGAAATCCGGAAAATTCTGATTCCAGAATTCTTTATGAAGTGAAACAACAGGATTATCGCATCGTATAAAGCTCTTTCAATTCTAATATTTTTTTTTCATAGGGCATCATTATACCAGGTGAATGTTTAAAGGGTGACACCGTTCAATCGTATGGTAGTTCATGGTCACATTTAACGTATAAAATAATAATATCAAAACAAATACTCATAAACAACAAAGAGAATCTTAGTTAAAGTTTGTTCTAAGACTTTTAAAAGTAAGGAAACAAAATTGAAACGCTCAATGAATGAAAGAGAAGGTGCATCGCGAGGGCGCGTCCGGGGTTCATAACCTTAACATAACGTAACGCGTAAACTCTTTCAACGGAGAGGTGTGGCAGCACTGGATGTGCCCGGGTGCGTGACGTCACCGCCTCGGTATTTATTACACCCGCTCGTCTCTACGTAAACTAAGCATTGGAAGCGTATATCAATTTTGTTTTTTTCGAGATAATTAAGTCAAATATTAAGCACCTTTTTTTTTATTGATTTAGAACGAGAAGCGAGTACTTAATAACCTGTGAAAGTATTGCAACTCTTTAACCAGTCACGTGGTATATGTATATCAGTTGTTGTGTTTCAAAATGAGCCAAGTCCAATTCTAATCGCTGATAAGTGATTTTTTTTTAAATTTTCAGTCTTTATAACCGTAAACTATGTCCAAATTTTGCCATTCATGCTTCTATGATATTCAAGGTTTACTTTTAAGTTTACTTTTATATTTAAGTTTTAATGCTTAAAATATGAAGATATATGAAAAATTTTAAAATCTTATGAACGTCTAAAACTGGATTTGGCTCATTTTCAAATGTAATCTCTCATATATACCTTTCTGCAAATTTGGAATGATTCAAAACAGTACTTTTTTTTAATCGAAGAAGGCAATTTAATTTAAATTTTGCCATTCCAAATGATTTTTACAAGAGAGGTGGGGGTTGACACACAGAACTTATCCAATAAAAATGGAAAGCTTTCGAAGTTTCTCGAAAGCGCACGCTAAATGTTATAGAACAAAAAAAGTCTTACCTCTTTTTATTATCATATTTATTTTGATAGTCATATTATTTTTGACAATTGGATTATTTTTAACAATTATTTATTTCAAACGATTAGTAGTCTATTTGTATATTGTCGATGATCGAATCTTTAATTGTAAGCTTTATTTATTGCATGAGGCATATATATATATATATATATACTTAAGCTGTTACTGATTCCATTATTAATTGATTTTCTTTACACATGACAAAGATTAAATGACCATTATCTATATTTATAAATCATAATGACTATGGTGCTTGATTGTCTATTGATTTTTTTAAAGTTTAAAATGCAATGGTTTTTTCTCATTGTTTCATCAAAGGGTTACAGTTGTACTAAACCAAAACTTTATCATTCTTTAACTTTGTAGATAGTTATTAATTTTATACTTATTTTTACTTTAGTTAACTTGTGTTTTCTTACGAATTGAGGTGATTAATTGATACAATTAATTTTACACTTGCAATTCAATGTATGGAAGAGAATGAAGGCGTTTGATTTTCTGCTCAATTTTGATCATATGATCGGAATTACTGACTCAAGATGCCTTTTTTAAATTAGTTTATTAAATCTTTTTAAAGTCTTTGTATAGTATATAACTGGTTTTTTCTTCTACGATAACCTGGTAAAGGCAGTTAAATTATTTATTTATATAATTTTAAATCGGATATATTTAGTGGCATAACATGGATTTCAGTTAACAATCCACACGAGAACAATCCAAACATAAAATAAAATACGTGACATCACTAGAAGCCAATCGGTCAGTAAAGACGACGTAGCCAGTCGCTACCATAACCTAACTATACTCAAAAAAGGGCTATTTAATCATAAATAGTTATGTCCTTATTTAAATCAGTTTTAGGTTATTGTGACAAAAATATGCAACAAAATGGTTCGAATTTTAAGTTGAAATTATAATATTACGTGTTAACGCTAAATCTTATTGAACGGTTTTTAATTGACGCTATTTTATGGTGAGTAAAGTTCTTATCGGTTGGTTGTATTAATAGCTTACATAGAAATTGATGGTTTGAAATGATCGTATCAGCATTTATTGATTATGTTATGCGGTAAAGGGATTCGTTGACTTCATCATTTTGTGATAAACTTAAGTTAATAGTAAAGGTTAATATAAATAATACTAATTTCATAATGAAACGAATGTAAGTAATAGAAAATCACAGTTCAATTTATGGACATCATTATTCGGCTGTTTTTTGGTATAAGAGACTAGTTATTGTTTAGTATTTTTGATTATTTATTGTTTATTTTGTATTGTGATGGTTATTAATAAAATATATGATTATTATGTGCTCGTTTTTATGTAAGATCCTTCAATTATGATATTTGAATAATTTAATTCCTGTTGAAAATACAAATAAATAAAAGTTTTCGAGTTTGTATTGGTTTTTAACTCTGTGTTTGGGAGTTAATACGAAAGTAAACAAATATGACCGACCAGTATTTTAATATGTAGTAAAAAATCGTTAAGGGACTCCTGTTAGTAAAGAAGTTATTTAGGTTTTGTACCCAAAAGTAATATGATATGGATATATATGTATTATCGTCACTTATATATAAAAGTATGACAAAAACAGGAATCAAATCAAAAAGTTTCATTTAATATTTCAGGAAAGATATTTATTTGTTAAAAATTACATATTAATAGTGAATTATAAATTAAATAAAAAATGCCTAATAAGAAAAAGTTTTGAAGAGACTCACGCGTTTATACTTTTTTAGAATAGAAAGAAACAGAGTGACAAAGTTGCATGGAGGTTTCGAGTATAAAGTATGAAATTTTATAAAAGTAGGAACACGGCGAGTTCCTTCTTCGTAGTAAAAGAAGTTTGTTCAAACTGACAGATCTCGCATTATCAGAGACATGTAGTAATACGTCACAATGTACTCATACAGTATGAAAAATATAAAAAGATATTCGAAATTAATTGTAAACTGCAAAATAATGTGGACTCTTGTTTTACTTCTCAGTAACTTTATAGTGTCGGTTATTACCAGCTCTGTCAATTACTGTGGGGCAAGGATGTGTGCCAATACTAACGCTCACACATTCTGCCAATTCCGAGTAAGTTTAATAGACTAATAGTACACTCATCATGTTTTTGTTATCAAATAATATCTATGTCATATTAAAATTCATTATCTGCTGACAGTAAAAACTCATAACGTGGAAAATGTTCTTGCCATTCGTTTTTAACCGACTTCAAAAAAAGGAGGAGGTTATCAATTCGACTGTATTTTTTTTTTTTTATGTTTGTTACCTCATAACTTTGGACTGGGTGAACCGATTTTGATTATTCTTTTTTTATTTGAAAGCTGGTGCTTCCCATGTGGTCCCATTTCAACCAAACCGAAAATCATATCATCTACATAAGTACAAAGTTTAAGTCCAATCTCGCGTCTCTGTAATACAAAAATTTTGGTTGGTACCGACTTCCAGTACATCTCTAGGTAGCACACATATTCATATGTTTTATTTCATTTGGTTAATTTGATAAACTATTTATTTTCCGCTTTTTAGTGCCTTATGGGTTTTTGATTGATATTGAAGTCAGTTAATACTTTTTTTTGAAAATTTACTTTATTGTATAATTGTATAGTGCATATTGTATAATATGCACTATATTAGCAGGTGACTTGTCATTATAATCATCAGCCTATAAGATACCCACAGGTCATTATTCCTGAAAGAAGGTATGGGCATAATCACCACGCCAGCCCACTACGTATTGGCGATCTCAAACGGAGAAATCCAGTTTTATCTTTTACTTCATACAGTATTACTACAAGATCATTTCTTGGGTTCAGGTTTCCTCACGATGTTTTCCTTCACCGTCAGCCGATAGTGTTACTAACTTAAATTCTTGGTAAATGTACGCGAACTTCGAAAAATTCAAGGGAACCAGCGAAAGTCGGATTGATACCACGGGTAAAACGACTTTAGAAAGTGACTGAATTTCCAAGAGCCAGGCTACCCATTTACGTACATCCTGCACCCCTATGATTTCTGCGTTCACTCAGTAAGCTAAGTTAATATAATATCTCTTTTGAGACATTATATTTCTGTAGATTTTTTCCTGTAAACAGCGGTATAAAAACAGATTAACAACCGAATGAAAGTCATTATCATAGTATTATATATGTCGCTATATAATCATTACGGGTATTAAACATGTGAAGTTAATGGTGTATGTCCTAGAAGCATAAGTTGTGTTTTTTGTGGAAACTTGGAACAGGCGTGTGATTTCAGTGCAATTGCAGATTGCCTCGGCCAAGTAACTTCTTTATACAAGTAACATATAATCAAAGATCTGAGGATCCGAGAAATAAGGGTCTATCTACCGTTATACCAGTACCTACCAGTCTTTAATCCTACCATGATGCAAATCAATATGGATATAAACTGCTTGATTCATGCGATATTTCGAAGCCAACTCTCTACATAGAACACATACATACAAGCATATTTGTCATATTCGCGTCGTACTTCTTACTTCTTCACCCCACTTCTCTTGTTACTTTCTCCACTGTTGTAGTTAAAGCGTGTATGTAAGACTGGTGTGATTATCAAGGTGTTAAACGTAATACAATTCCTTGAATCTCCCAAGGAGGGTCCCGGTCCAAACTGTATGGGATATATTGATTCGCCGTTAACAAAGGAAGAGAAAGCACGGGTTATGGCAAGACTGAACCGTAGGCGGAGCGAAGCTGCTAGCGGTCAACTTCGCGGGTTCCCTCCTGCTGGGAATATGCTTAAATTGGTATAAACTATTATTTTAATGTGCATTACACTGTCTAACATAGAGATTATAGAGAAGGAGACTTTGTAAAAACACTTTCTTACAATTCCGGTACACAAACAATTTGAAAATGTGTCCGTCAATATGTGCTAAATTAGGGTGGCGCTACATTAGCAACAGGGTTCATTATTGTTCAATCATATAAAAAGTTTCATAACAGTAAACACTCTTTAGTGTTATTAAACGTATTATTCAAAGTTCGCAAAAATTCTATCACTCTCCACGTTTTCCAACAGCAGTTATTTGAAGTTATATTTTCAAAATTATTTCGGATTAACCATATCCTTTGTCTATACTAGCGCCATTTCGGAGAGTTTTGGAACTATTGTTTAGTGCTTAGAGCTTGTTACTTTTCCAATATGTCTCCCATATGAGATAGGTCTCTTACCTCTACTCTCTATAACGAATAACTAAAATTATCTGACCGCGCTGTCTGAGCGAAGCGAATGTTTTACTATGGCTTTTCGTTATGCTACTTCCATACCTGCGTTTAGTTCCTTGAAGTTCTATCTATTGTTGCAATACGAAATATGTGTGACCATAGACGCTATATATTTGAAAGTTTATGTTATTTTTTATTACCGATATTAATTCTGGAATCCTTATTAATATACACATAATCAAATGTTTGCCGAATGTCGAGATTAAACTTTGAAATGATTGAACCGATTTGACAAGACTTTAACAAAGGATTTTTTAAAGTAGATTTTTCCCTTATGGTATAGAAATTTAAGAAATTAAAATCGTAAAAGCATTATAGGAGTTAAGTAGTAATTATAAAATTATAACTAGAAATAATAAAATAATTCACAATTATGGAATAAAATATGTAATTTCCATGAAAAAACAAGACGATTTTCACGGGAATGAAATAGCAGGTACCGAACGGAAACAATATACTCAATAAAATAATCAATCTTGCATATAACTGCAATCACTGATAATATTTATTCCACTAAAAGCACTACTGTTTTATTAATTCGAATTTTATATTATTTATTTTAATACGAACGTAAGAATAATTACGATTTGTTCCACAGCGTTGGGTTGAAGAGCTTGCGCGCGAAGCTCAGCTGTGGGCAGACCAATGCCGGATACCGCGAATTCCGGAGGAACACGACGTTTGCCGCGATTTATGTTTGTAAAGTTGATATTAATTTAAACAACACTAAATGTTACATCAAGATATTTATTTATCAGGATATATTATATAGTTATTAAAGTGAGACTTTTTCCATCGTCTCAATTTTTTTCGTCCATCTATCGCATGTTGCATTTCAGCCGACCGCGGAGTAGGGGTAAAGTGAAAGGCGCTCAGCAGAGCAGCCAACGCCAATATGGCGGTGCTCATGGCTCAAATAAAAAGGATTTAAATAAATATTGTGCTCAGTTTTTAAAATACGTCTATCATCTGAATGATTCTATTTATTATGTATTCCGTACTGTAATACGCAGATTTAAATTAAAATGTATAATTGGATATTTTGTCTACTATTGATTTCCCATTATCATTGTTCAATCATTGAGTCAAGACTAAAAACTCGATTTGAATACCCTAAATCGAATAATTTCCAGTTATATAGCTACGACCCGAAAAAACGTTTCACTTGCATCATGGTTTCATAAAACCACACAACCACACAAATTTTATTGTATAGCGATGATGGCAAATTGGATTATTTGAAATTAAAATAACGTTCTATACTTTTAGATTCGACGACAGTCGGACAGTGCGTTGCTTCCGTGGTTGGAGAAGCGCCTGGACTTCGTGTTGAATCTATGGTTGATATGTGGTACATGCAGAACATACATTACAAGGGCAATGTTACGTCTTATAAACTGTAAATATCAATCCAAAATAACAATAGTCTAACGTTCAACAATATGTCCACGCGTGTTCACGGTCACAGAGTACGTTATATAAATAGAGGGCGCACTCGTTCTTTCCAATCAACGCCTCTATAATACGAGTTTCGAACTAATATCTGTTGGTTATAAATGTACATTTATAGCTATGTATGTTGTTTTTTATCATTTTTATTTGTAATGAATATATTCATCGTAAGGCAAATCTAAATCCAAGTATGTATATGCATGCAGAAGTCAATGTTTATAAGTAGATCCGGAGATAGATAAAATTATTTGTGGGAGGCAAGAAAATTTAAGGAGCACACTCTCGTAACAGATACGTAAACAAAGTGAATGAAAAGAAATATTTGAAAGTGGTCAGTTTGAAATGTCCAAATTAATTGTCATCCACCATCTTTTGTTATCAAATTTGCCAAAAAAAATATCTCACAGTGCCATCTAGGGAGTGAATTGATAACCAAAAATAGACGAGCCTTTTCCATACAAATCCGATTCTGAGAAGTGAAAATAGCGTGCGACTGATCACTGAAGGACGCGGGCGCGCGTCCAGGGACGCAGAGGAGAGGGTGCACTAGAGCTGCGCAAGATTCGACAGACTAGGGTGGCGCGCGTTTACAAGGTTGATTAGCTTGAACGATCCCTTGCCGCCCCCACAAAACGGTCTGTCGGTACACCGTGGGGTTTTAGTCCGTGCGACTCGGACATAACCCACCCTCTCCCCCGGGAGGGTGGCGTATCCATAAGGGATTTCCCCACGTTAAAAAAAAAAAAAAGGGTGGCGCGCGTTACAATAGTTACTTGAGGCTAAGGATACGTTAATCTATACATATAATAAGAAAGTAAATTTAACGTATCTGTACTTTTAAGATTTTTGTGCAAAAAAGTGTTGCAGGTGTAGAGGAATAAGTAATAAAATGCATTTCAACCAATTTTAGAAATGCCTGTCTGTTTGTATGAACACGCATCACTAGTAAAATACTGCGTTCATGATAAAACCTCTTCAAAAAATCACAAAGCATATCTCCGAGTAATTTAGTTTTGTATTTCCTTATATCTTCAGTATATCTTTGTTTCATTAAAATCGGTTCGGTCTATTAAAAGTTATTGTACTTTTAATTACGACACGACTTAAATACGAGAGAAAAGTAGATAAGTAAATGAACTTAATACATTCGGCTGACTTTATTAGTCGCAGTTATTTTACATAAAGTTTCAAGCGGACGAAATCGCGGGTACAGCTAGGTACAGATAAAATTGTACTGAACATTAAACGTGTTGCTCTTATTCTAGTTTTCTAATTTTAAATTACAAGTGTTAAATTTGTTAAAATTGCTGGGACAGATCTTTAAACAAACGGTTTTGCAGTGGAAATGTTTATAAAACTTAATTTAAAATGTTTTAGCCCTCCGAACTACAGCGGTTTCTATGGTGATTTCGGGCAGATACTCTGGGCGAACACATATATGGTCGGGTGTGGACGGAGCCGTTTCATGGTTAGAGAATACTAAAATGTCATGATTTCGATTACTATGGTCGCATGCTTAAGGTTGTTTTTAAGGCCGTAATTCGTATGCACTAATTTTTGTTAATTTTAATTACATTATGAGTGGTTGGCAAAGAGAAAGTAATTCGCCGTAAATTTAAACTATAGTGAAAAATAATATCGCATGTTAACATATTTTTCTTATGAAATATATAAGCTCCGTAAATCAGTAGTGGAGTGCTATAGGAATTATATAATAAAAAAAACTCACTTAACATATAGACAAATGAAAAATATATAAAAATCGGCAACTCCATTCAGCAATATGCTTGCTGTACAATGCAATAAAGGAGTGGATATTATTATCTCGAATATTATAACTGGGCTTATTGAATTAATCATGTAGTATAAAAAATATAGGCTCCGTCACAAGGTCGTCTTCGAAGCGTGGAGCGGTTGGTGTGTAATTTTGCTCCCCGAGGTCCACCGCCGTCACGTGCTTTGTGGTCACCCTCACTGCCGGCGTCCGCGTGCAGCTCTCGCTCCGAACCCGACCGCGTCCTAACCGCTCTATGCACATACCGTTAGTATCAATTCTCAGGCTTATGTTTCCGATGTTATCCCTGCCATCTTTTGATTTCCTTTATGGCATCATTATTATATCACATTGGACTGGTGGTAGTAGACTGGTAGATAATAATTAAATCCTTTCTGACACTCTGGAAAAGCTTCTTTTTGACGAAAAGGGAGTAAGAAAAAAAAAGTTCTTCAAAAATAATAATAATAAATTTATTTATATGACCTCATATTTACATTCTTAATATATAATATTATTTATGAACAAAAAGAAAATTAATACATTTTGTACAACAGTAAAGGTAAACTAAATTACTATAGAATTACAATACTTTTAGAAACTAAAGTATTTTTTTATATAACCGTGTTACGCAAATTTTCAACGATATTATAATTAAAAATATAATTAAAAAATATTAAAAAGCGTAGAGCGTTACCTACATGATATTTTGACAAAACAAATGGCTTTTTTTTCGAACTGATTACGCTATTGACCTGGCAAGGTCTATACAGTTTCACCGGACTACAGCAAAACACATGGGCACGACAACGCACACATATGTAAAGTATTATTGTAACGCCACGCTGCCATAAATAAAATGTGGAAGTAAGATGACATATTCTTAATAATGGCAGTGAAAAAGAAATAGTTGTATGTTATTCTATAGATAAGGGCCGTCAAAAATAATCTAGTTAGTCGAGTTTTAACAAGTTGGTGTCGAAGCGCTTTTGACGTATCTACAGCTATAATATCATTATAAATTTCATTAAATATGCAATTGTTATAATTTTCGAAACTTTTAATAACATATTTTACATAATTAACTATATTTCAGTTAAAATAATATTTGTCATGAAAAATATCCACAAAAAATAAATTACGGTTTGCGGCATTTATTTAATAATTGTTTTTAATAATTCCATATCTGGTTTTTTTAATCAAAGGTAGCTTTTTATTGGACGTAAAGAAATGTATTAAAATGGTTATAGAAATCAGTGTATTTTTTATAAAAACATGTTTATACCAAGACACTCTTCATGATCTACAATTTGTAGCAGGAACAATAAAGGCTACCTCGAATATCAGATATCAGAAAAAAATAATGATAATTATAATCAATATCAAGATGCAGATATTATAAATACGTTTTGGCAAGTATTTATTGATATAATTCAATATGGATAATGATTTTCAGAACCAGAATTAGATGAGACTCATGATCTAGACAATTCTATGACACTGGAAGAACACATCACTCTAAATGCAGTCCTAGAAATGGAAGGCAAGGGTGATTTAAATTACCAAGGAAGTCTAGATGAATTATATCTGACAAAGTTAGCTATGATTACCATGGCAAAGATTGACACAAGTACACCATATTATATTTCTGTACAGAAGCGAGATATTGCAGAATTTATTTTACTGGAAGATGCAAAAGCTGATGTATACAAAATTGTATCAAATAAAACTATTCTTCAAAACATTAGTGCTGTTGTAAATATGATACAAGAAGATAATGCTACTAAGAACAATAAAACCTTAAAAAGAAGAGTAAGTTTTATTGGTAGACCGAAATCTTATAATATAGAAGATTTGAATGATGTAAAAGATGAACTCAGTACGCAAAGTAAGTTGTTTCTTTTGAAAATAATATAAAAATAAGGTGATTTCAAAAGATATTCAATTGTATGTTACAGATGTCATTGAAAGACACGTTGAAGGAGCGTTACAAAGAGAAAAGGATGTACTTTACGCAGAATACGATGTTATAAATATAGAAAATGAAAATTTGACAACATCTGTTGCGTCACATTTCCATGGTTCGTAAATTAATGAATTAAGGGTATGAAATATTGACGGTTTTGAAATGATTCGTTAAATTGCAGAAATAACTACAATTGAAGGCATAAGGTCATTTAAAACTATCAGTTTTACCAATACAGAAATAACAAATGGTAACGTTGCAAATATGAGTCCGTCGTTTAATGAGTCACTTGAAGTTATAGAAAACTTGGAAGATTTTAACGATTGTAAGTGTGAATAAGCAAGGTGACATGGTGATAGTAATAAATAAATCAGTTATTTATATTAAAAGAATTGTACTATAATAACTAACTTTACGTAAAGAAACGGAAAGGAAACAAACCTCAAAAGATAAAATTATTTTTATTCGCAGCTGAAACAGTTCGCGAGTTACAAGAGGCTTTAGACCGTATGGAACAAACGTTGGAGCCAACATTTCGTGCATTACAAGGAAAGGTACGTAAAATTTTAGTTAGATTCGAAGAAAACTTTAAAATTTGATGATAGCTCAATATTAGCCTGTGTGGACTCTGCTTTGATCAATGTAGCTTGGAATCTCACTGACTTAGAAGGAAATCATCGAGATAAAACTATAGCGTTGTCATAGGGCATCTTCTAATGTTCGGTAGCTATCGACATGAAATTGAAAATCTATCGCCAAACACCTATAGATGTTTCAGTAGCTGCATTTGAGAGCCGGTACTTACAAATTGGCATATCACCACTTTAGGACCTTAGACCTTATCGTTAATGAAGTCAGGTGAAATGTTGCGGCTTTATTTTATTCTTATTTAGTCGTATGTGATAATCAACGTTGCTTATATTAGAGAAAAGTACAACTTTCAACATCTTTTAAGTTTTGAGTCTTTTAAGTTGTTATTAGTGATCTTCCCGTGCGGTCCATTTTTAATAGTTTGATTTCTTAATATTATTCAGCGTGCAAATTAAAATAAGGTTGCTATTAAGTTGATTTAAAATTAAAATCCCTTAAATACATTTTATAAAATCTTTCAAAACATTACAATGCTGTTCTTCAGGTAAGAAGAGACTTGAGAGACTTACCTGAAAAAATGGATGCAGCTGAGAATAAAATATCAGACCGTGGTAATATCAGAGTCTCACCTGAAGAATTAGAAAATAATAGAACCATTGAAAGGGGCCCCATGCTCAATATGGTACTTCGTTATATGCCGTATTTGAAACAGTATGAAGATGGGATGTTAGGGAAATCTGCAAATGGATGTAGGGTAATTGAATCTTCTAGTTTTTCATTAGCAGTTTCTGTGTGTATTTATTTTTATATGTTATGTTTTTGATTTTTGTAAATAAAGTTTTTGGAATTGTACCCATTGCATATAATTAAAAAGGTATCGTATGGGATATCTTATTTAATTTCTAACTACATATTTGGAAGTAGGGGTAAGTGTTAATATTGGCTTATTTTGTATCAGGTTAAAATACCAGTCTTATCTACCTATTTGTAGCATCAGAGAATACGTTGTACGGAAATGAAATCAATTAATTAATTTCCCATTAGCTAAAAATATTTTCTAATACATATTATTGTAATAACGAAATACTGGATCACCCTAATCTTCATAAAAATTATACAATGGAAGTGTAATGAGTATGCAACGTACGTACTGGTGTTTGATTATCGAGTTTTTAAATTGTTTAGCCGTAATTAGTGAGTTTTAACGAAAAACCGAATTGACGGTATCTCTACTGATAGAAAACTACGTTCTATTGAGGTCACATATGGTATATTTTATTACTATTTAAATTTATTTTGTAATTAATGTTCTTTATGTCACGCTAAGTTTCGAGTATTATGTAAAAGTGGCGTAAAGAAGAAAAATGAGCCTAAGAATCTATATATATATACTAATATATAAAGCTGAAGAGTTTGTTTATTTGTTTGTATGGTAGAATGTGCTAATCTCAAGTACTGGTCCGATTTGAACAATTATATTATTTCTGTGTTATATAGCACATTTGTCGAGGAAGGCTATATATAGGCTATACACACTAAAACTAATAGGAGCTCAGCACCAATGAACAATGCTTCAAAATCGGGGTTTTTTCCTTTTAGAGCTCCCGCTGCGTGTTACTAGTTAAATTTACTATTGGACGTGGACGAAATCGCGGGAAGAAGCTAGTATGATATAAAAACGACCTTTTGAATACCTACTGACACGAACCAACCAACTAAGAACTCCGACTAATTGTAACAATTTCTAACCGTAAATATCACGGCCTGAATAACTCATTAGATCTGTCGATAACTTTAACCGTATTGTTGTTTGTTGTCTCTACTAATTATAACCTTCATTCAAGTATAATAATCTTTATTCGGGGAACAACGGCGTATGGTTCTTTGAACTGTTGATAATTTGATTTGTAATTAGTGGCCCGGTTTCTTACCCGTTGGTCGAGTTTAATTCTGACGGATCACGGTTTTTTAGTATTGTCGCCTAATATCCGTTAGTTAGAGGGTAGAAGGATCGAGTATATATAACACAATATTAGTACCAAGATTATGATATCGTTCAGTTTTTTGGTATACTTTGAACAACTAACGGCGTGCATTTTTGTATGAGATGTTTTCGATGTTAGTAAAATGTATTTAGAAATATATCTATTAAGTAATAAACATCATCATCAGCGTTTAAGAGGATCCTGCAGGACCATTGGCTATTTCCTGAAAGAAGGTATGGGTTTTATACACCACGCCAGATTTCAACGTATCGGTGATTTCAAACCTCTAGAAAACCATTGTTCTATATTACTCCCACATTTGGTTTTTATATCATAGAATGCAAAAGAACAGGCGTGTCACCTGATGTTAAGCGATCACCACCGTCCATAGACACTTGCAACACCAGGGGAGTCGCAAGTGCGTTGTCATCCTGTGTCTGGGCTTAGGAGGAGGAGGGGAGAAGGGGAGAGGAGGAAGGGCAGGGGAGGTGGTCCTCCGGCGTTCTCACTGACCGAACGAAACGCAACAATGCAAGCACTGTTACTTCATGTCGGTTTTCGGTGAGAAGGTGGTACTACCTCGGGTGAGCCGACCCATTCATGCTGAAGCCAGCGTGGCTCTACCACCTACTAAATACTCAAATAAATACACCTAAACATACGGTGGTACTACAAGAACATTTTACAGGTTCAGCTTTACCGATTTAATTTAGTAACTGTACGCGAATTTTGAAAAATACAATGGTACATGCCGCGGTTCGCACCTACGGACATCGGATTGTTATTCCACCGGTTATACCACTCTGTCACCACGACTTTATTACTAATTACATTCATATAATAAATATTTACAGTGGAATAAGATATACCGAGGAAAATTGGTCACCTCAAAAACATTATTATAGTGAAAGTTAAACGACAAAATAGCAAAATTGTACGTTATTCTTCCTTATAATGAGCTAGTCGTAACCATATTCCTGATACTACATGATCCTGACGTCTACTGATCTGCAATATTAGTACATTCTTTGCCAAAAACATCACATTAATATCGACGCTTAAAACAATTATAAATTACTAGCTGACCCGGCAGACGTTGTCCCGCCCCGATAATAAAAAAATCCTTGACAAATTATATACCAAAACGTTCCTCGTAAATCACTTTATCCACTGGTGAAAACCAATTGAAAATCCGTTCTGTAGTTTTTGAGTTTATCGCGAACAGACAGACAGACAGACGCGGTAGGGGACTTTGTTTTATACTATGTAATGATAGTCGGATTTTGACAAACGGACGACCAGTTCATTGAAATAGGCCAAATAATAAAAAAAAATTAATTATAAAAGTGAAAACATAGAAAATACAAAAGATTAATTGCTTTTATGAAAACTTCGAAATGTTGTAATGCATGTTTACATAACAGCCATCTTCAAGTTGGAATTCCCTGTGTTCGTTGGCAGACGTATTTGAGAGCTATATCGATTCTAAGTCGAACATATTACTTATTGTTTTTTTTAGTGAAACTTCTTATGGCACGGTAATGTGTGTGTTTGTATATGTGTTTGTATATATAAGTGTCTATTTAAGTCTAGTAGTAGGTGTACCAATAACACCTAAGGAGAGAGCCCCTTGAGGAGTCTGCCATCTTAACCCCTCAGATCGCAGTCGGGGCCCCTTAGGAGAGGACAACATCTGTCGGTAGAGCAGACGTAGTATCCACGAGGCAGTCCCTGCTCTCTCGGCCAAAAGGTGTAAGAAGGTACTATGGGGTTTAGTCCGTGCGAATCGGTCATAATCCATCCTCAGCGGGAAGGTAAGGGACCCCATGAAAAAAAGATATACCAAAATGAGTAAATGTATAGTTAAGTACTTATATTTAGAGATTTATGAGAAACTCAGATTTATATAAGTTAATACATAATAAGCCAAAGAAGTTTCACTTCCTTCGCCTGTGCACACTGATACAGCACTGCTTATTTTAATTTTAACACGACGATTTATGACATAGTTTTTTTTTCAACAACAAAACCATGTTAAGTCGTAATTTATTCCAATGATTTTAGTTACAACTAGATTTAGGACATGAATGAAATAGTAAAGTGCTGGGTCGACGCAGTGTAACGGTCATCGGCCTAGTGTTTGATCGCGGTTAGCAACTTTAAAATGATTTAAAATTTCGATAACATTAACTGTTAAATTAGGTCTTTTTTGTGTGCATTATAACTTAGGTAAATTTGACAAAACTTAATATCATTTAAATTCGGCAAAATAAGCTTCACTAGGAAGCTGCTTTTTCAGATTGTCGGATGGAAAGTTCAAGCACAAAGTTAAGCAGGTTTTTATGTTATAGGGTGGATGAATATGTGAACGATGGTAATGTTTGGAATTCATTATCTTTCTCTATGTGTCCGCTAAAAATGTTAGTGACTTTATTATATATTTACAAAAAAAAATACATCTAATTTTAGAAACATGTTAAAAAGAGAAGCCCTTCGGGATTCTTGCTGGTTCTTCTTGATGACTGAGTAGTTTTCCTTACCGGTGGTAGTTTTGACGTTCATTAAATATTAAAGTGGACGTCGCTTTGCACTTCCGCCTGGAATTGATCGGCCGGTACCACGTCTCACTGTAACAAAGAATCGTTTGATTTTATTTGTCCTGGTGTAACTGAGAGAGTTATATCTGAAACTATGGGCGTTCATGACAGAGTTCATGAGCACCTTTTTATGGCCAACATTGAATAAAGTATTCCTGTTTCCTTTTGTGAATAGCTTTTATTTATGTTATCCTGTATTATTCAACCTCAATTGATGCGCGTAACAGTTGATTTTATCATTTATTTAAATAAAATATAACAGATTTAATGTATCAAGTCTTTTAACTTTATCATTTACAAAATGAAGAAAAGACTATGTCTCAATACACCCGTGTTCCAACGTAATGACAAGAATTACTATCCTAATACACAGCCATTTATTTTTCAAGAATAATCCTTTCTTTTCTATAAGTTTATTGGATTTTAATTGTGAGTGGCAACTCGTACGTCGCGTCGCGTCGACTACAATATCACTACAAGTTGACCATTCGAGTCAGTAAAACGCGGCTTACCGCGCTGAACGGCTGTAGTCTCGTAGCCTGCAGGTGTTGTAGCGCTGTAGACAGACTGCATTTCGTTCGTCTTTTGCTACAATAATTAACATATGTAGGGAGTAAAAGACTGGAGTGTATATTTAAATTTCTTCAAAATATCTCAAAGAGAATGACTGAGGTATTCAAAGTTGATAATCCAAAGTTATGTTTTGTATACTGTTTTAGAATTTAAATATTAACTACTGTTTCAAATAGAACACAATTTGATACGAAATTTTTAGAAGCGAATCTTTTTGTGTGCACACATTGACTATTTAGACTATATAATTTTATTATATCCAAATATATTGAATTACGTAAACTTTTTTTGTATTTTAAAATTGGATTATTCTGGTTTTGTCGTGCCTAGTAATTTTTTTGTATAAAGAAAATAATCTTTTTTCATCGTGTTAGATGAATTTCTAATTATTATTCAAATTTGATCTGTACAACAATTTTGAGCATATAATTGTAGATAGTAATGAAAATCTATTTTAAAGACAAATGAATAAAATGCTTCGAACTGTGTGACATTTGTAACACAACTTTGGATTGTCGCAAAGATTTAACATATTTATATACTTAAAAAGTATATTTAGGTATATTAGGCTGATATCGAGTAATATGACGAATGATATGAACACTGGTACCGGACCTCAGGAATCTACTGGCCCTTGGCCTCGAAGGTCAGATGACGTCAAGATAGAATTTGGTTTCGGAGTTCCCCTCGGTGCTATGAGTGCACATCCTAGTTTTCACTCCTCCTGGGATATGGGCTGGTAAGTTATAGTATATATAGTATACCATTTTTTCTCTTTCTTTCTTCTGCAGACTCTTAAAACTCGTCTCCTTTTCATGTGTTTATTGTAGTAAAACTGTTTTAAATGTAGGGCAGCTTTAATGAACAAGATTTTCCATATTATTATACTTCCCTATTATTATTTTTATTAGTATCATGGGTATAATAAGCTTAAACCTATGTTTAGTTATACTATATTAAATGTATATTAAATTACTTGTTCTGTGCTATTCAGTGTGTGTACAGTACGCACTGTAACGTATACTGCCTTTCAAAGAAAGTGAGGCGCGTCTGTCATTCTTTGTGATGTTGGCAGTTATATACATATATTTGGTATCAGAAGAAAAAGACACTATTATTATTTTCTTTTTAAGCTTTTTTTCTTGAATTATACTTAATCTAAAAACGAATTAGTAGTACTTTGCTAAAATGGTAATCCACAGATTTTGCGACTTTTCTTCAGTTTGTGTTTTAGTTAGATACATATATTTTCGTCCGGTAGCAGTAAAGTTGTGTATAAATAATTTTGTTAAAGCCATAATCATGAGACCAGCCATAATGTGTTGCTACTCTTGAGGAGATAGAATCTTTCATGTCTAGGTTACCACACCTTTTAAAACTAGTTAAAATATAATTAATTAAAATTTCCCAGTCTTATCGTAAACCTACTGATGAAGAAAGCACTGATTAAATTGGTGAATCTAGATGTAACAAATTTGCACGGGAGTTCTTTATATAACGTAGGAAACACTTAGACAGGAGTTTTGAAAATTAATAAAGGTGAAGGGGTTGGAAAATGGATGACTTTTGAGTTGTTGACGATCAAAATATTATTATGTATACAATGGGTTCATTTGTTTCGAAATTAAGTGCTAATTTTATGCTAAATACATACATTTTATTAAAAAGAAAATTTGCTATTTTTTTTTATTTACAAGAATAGTCATAAGTTTTACCTTACTTTATAAGCATGCCGATGTTTCTACTCATCAGATAGACTACTTAATATTTTTTTATTAGCGTCCTTTTTATTGCAATAAAAGTCCGCTTCGAATAAGTGTCAGACCTGCGACATTTGCTATTGGCATTTAAGTTATTTTTGTTTAATCTATCTACATTCTATTTTGTCTATGGCTTTTGAACATTATTAACTAGATTTTATTACATACGCTGATGTTTTTGTGCTGATTTTAAATAACGATTATAAAAAAAGAAAATTGGAAACCTTAAAACCGATTCAACAATAAAAAGATTCAACAATAATTAATGACGAAGTTTATTTAAAACATGACAGACTATCCAGTAGTAAAGGTTTCCATGTGAAAACATTTTTTTCAATTACTTTATTAAATTTGTGTAGTGTTATGTTTGAAATATTTAGTGTAAAGCTAGTAACACACGTGATAAATTGCCATATACTAGTATATCGATATTAGCACGTTCAATGAACTTGTGCACGTTATTAAATATATTTTCATGCGTGAAAAATTCCTGTAGAAGTACACTTGTTACATATGCAGTTTCGTGTGTAACTGGCTTAAGGGGCGGACTACTTTTACGATCCATTTTACTAGTGACCTTAGATCACGTCCGCGATAAAACTACCAAGGGCTGCCAACAGTAACATTATTAAAATAATATCAAGTAACAAAAGAAGATTGAACAAAATTACTTTTAAAAGGGACCTAATTGTTAGAAATGTGGAGAATAATATGCTTTCTCTAAGTTCTAAATTTAACTGTAAATCTTAACAGAATTCACTGTTAGAACTGATATATATATATATATATATATATATATATAGCTAACTTTTACCTGTGACTACATCTGCGTAGAATGAACATCTATTTACTTACAAATTTACACTGTTTTATTTATTGCCATTATAACAGCATTATACACCACTTTATACTTACTTAAAATACCAAAAAAACATAAATGAAAATTTTCATCCCCTGTTTAACACTTAGGGGATGAAATGTAGTAAATGTTGTAATAGGTGTGTATCTATATTTATTATGAATTTTTTTAGCTAAATTTCAAGTCAATAATAGATGACGCTTTTTTTGGATCTCGTATAATCTTTGTTGGAAAGTTTATCTCTAGTGAATGTAAAAAAATGCTTCTTAGTCAGTCTTTACAGTACAAAATAAATCTGCCCAAATTTTTATTACTAGTTTCAATAGTTTGGGCTGTACGTTGCCGACTCACTCAACTAGTTTCTTTCTATATAGGTATATTAACTGGCCCAGCAGTCGTTGTTTTGCTCTGAAAATAAAAGAAAACGTGAAAATATATCGTAGTGCCACATACCGTATCGAATTATGAATCTAAAACATCCCTGTATCCTCCTAAAAGGTGTATAAAGGCACCATGAGGTTTTAGTCCGTGCGAATCGGACATGACCCATCCTCAGCTGCCCGACGGGATGGGATCCGTTAGGGAAACCTAAACACAATGGTTCCTCCAAAACACACAAAAAAATCATATTATCAAATACCTGTGTATTTCTTTCCTTTTTGTGTAATCCATATATAAATAGGCAGTATAGAAACGGTTAAAAATATCTCCCTCCCTTGTTTCTCTGCATTCTTTTTTTTAGAAGCTATTGACGAGCTTTAATGTTATTAATATAATAAAAAAATGGATTTTTGTCTTGATGACCGAAGTTTCACCACTGGATGAGCACTCGTATAAAGATTTTTTTTTAAATATAAATATCTTTTAATAAACAGAATAAAAGAAATGAAATTTAATTTAAAGCATCACTTGAACGTCCATACTTAAGCTGGAAGCCATAAGATTTCGTTAACGTGTGTAAAGCATCAGAAATCTCATGTTGTAAAAATCTATGTACGTATTCAATGAAAATATATTTGCTTTGAGGCTCAATCACGTAAAAACCACTGAAGGTTTTTTTTTTGTTTTGGCGAATTTGTCATAGATGGTTTAGGCTACTTATTTTTTAGACTCGATTAAATCTCTGCAGTTTTAAAATTAAATAATAATTTATAAAATTTAGGCCCTAATAAGGCACTTATGAATGTCAAAACTACCACCGGTTCGGACAAATCATCGAGAAGAACCGGCAAGAAATCTCTTTGTAATATTAATTATAAGGAACTTGGAAAGTCCGACGTTGTCTCACTCTGATAATAAAAAAACCTTGACAAATGATATACCTAAACCTTCCTCATGACTCACTTTATCTACTGGTAAAATGTTAAAATCCGTTCAGTAGTTTTTGAGTTTATCACGCACAGAGAGACGTGGCAGAGGACCTTGTTTTATTACATGTAGTGATAATATACGTTATTAAGGATCACACTTCGTTAATATTATTTTAAAAGATAACAGTATACATTGATTAATAAAATAAGTGAGAATTATAGCGGAAATTAGAAAAAAAATATTGAATTTTATGCAGAACGCTACTTTATCCTCAAATAATTTATGAAAAATTTATCAAAAATGAAATTAAAAATTGTTTTTTTGTAGAGCGTTTAATTTTCTGTAGAAATATGCCTTGTTTTTGGTTGTAACAATTCAAAGAAAAAAAAAAAGAAAAAACCCATGTTATTTTTATGGGAAATATTATTTAGACACGGGTGAATATAAATGGTTGAGTTTTGTTTGGGTCTGATATATATTTTAGGATATAAACTGAAAACTAAAGGGAGTTTGAAAAAAAAACAACTTGGCAAATAACGGGCATCCTAATATACTTCTAACTGCAGTACGAGTTAAACGTTTTTATCCGGATAATTAAAAATTTTCCAAACAAACAACAAATACATCTCCTAATATTTCTTTTATCATAAACTGTAGTTAATTCATTCTTTATGAATCATTTAACATATTATATTATACTAACTGATACCCGCGGCTTCGTCTGCGTCGTTTATTTTCTCAATTGTTTTGTTATATCTCAAACGTATCAGGCAACGTTTTCGACGAAAGCTCCTAGCTAGCTTGACTCTTCCGAACACTTCCAACAATTACCGTTATATTTACAAAAAAACGTACCAAATTATATTCGTAAATCTTCCTCGTGAATCATTCTGTCTATAATGAAAAAGACGTGAAAAGCCGTTCGATAGTTATTGAGTTTATCGCGAAAAGACAGACGCGGCGGAGGACTTTGGTTTATAATATGTATTAATGAAAATACACATTTCCTTTGTGGCTTAGTTGCGTCAAAAGACTTCGATGCGGAATATTCGTAGATTATTGTAACATAATGACTGAAAAATAACGAGTTTTTATAAAAAATTCATCTCCTTTTTCATCACGTTAGTTCAATTTAAGAAATTCCTCGTTAGAGCTCACAGTGTCAAAAGAACCTCCATACAAATTTTCATTAGACTCAAAATTTTTGGGTTATGTGTTTGATATGTTAGTCTTCAGTTAGTCAGTTATTTTTTTTAAATATCTAGATAGATGGCTAATGTGTCTGAGACAGATTAATTATATTTCTTTTCTTTCTAATGGCACATTACAGTACTACTAATATCAATTATTTTATAGACAATGATTAAATGCCATCGCCTGACGCTTATGCATCAATTATAGAGTACATTGGACGCTACCAGTGTTAGGTTTTTAATTACGTTCAGCAGACAAGCTTTTCATTAACCTTTGTTTGAAAAGTGCTGGTAACGCGTTATGAATATTGCACTTAGGGTTATTATTAATGTAATTAGTACTTGTTTGTTACCTTGAAGAAAAAATACAATATTTTGTATTAATTTTTATTGTAGTTATTCTATATATATATGTCACAGTGGATTTCGGTTATAATGACGTGGGACTACTTAAATTTCGTTGCTGTATGTGGAAGTATGTATATTCAAAATAGCAGAGAGTTATGTAGATATATTTATACTAGCTTCTTCCCGTGACTTCGTCCGCGTGGAATAGTTATTTTGGGCAAACTAACAGGCAGTCGAAGCTCTCAAAACAAAAAAAAACGATTTTGAAACATTCTTCATTGGTGCTCCGCTCCTATTGGTCTTAGCATGATGCTATATAGCTTATAGCCTTCCTTGATAACTGAGCTCTCCATCACTGAAATAATTTTTTAAATCATATTTTAAAGCAAGCATATCTTGCCACTCGTAAATAATAAAGGATCAGGAAGCTTTATTAGTTTTATGATTATTTTTTTTATTGTGAGACGGCAAAGTAACTGCAATTTGCCTGATGGTAAACCCAATACAATCCAAAAACAACGGCGACCGCCGAGTGACACACTATCCATCGCTGGTCGCCACTGTCATGCCGGCCTGCGAATAACTGGATATGCACAGGCTGATGGCTGATTCCGAAACGCGACCCGCAGAAGCGAATCACTATGACGGGTTTTTTCGCCATATACTAGGTGGTTGCGACCCAGTCAGGCTGTAAAACCCTACCACGCCGCTTTCGTCATTGCCTCGTTTGTTATTCAGCAGGGTGCACCACGTGCAGGTGAGGTTGGCTTGGGTGTCTCAAGTCTTATGATTTTATTTGATACCCCTTACACCCCATGAATGAGACTTTGCGCCTTTGCCGACTCAGCCGCAATATGCGCATGTACTTTCTAGGTATCTATCATAGATATATACAGTAAGGTACTTATCCTATATAGAATGTAGTGGTACACTCTTTGCCAAAAAAAAACCTGATTAATGATAAAATGTACAAAAATACTATCGATTTTCGACTACTTACTAGTATCTTAAAATCTTGCTCCGTAAATAATCAGTACCAGCCTGTATCTCCAAACAGAGCGTGCTCACGCCCACGCCCGCGTAACCACAGATCACGCCGCCGTGGTCTGGCGGTAAATTTCGCTCCCGCACACCAGACTAGACCCCCCTCGGCAGCAGCTCAAGCCTAGGTCCGTTCCCTCGGCGTAGAGCCCTTGAGTACGCTGCTCGCGCGATACAGTGACACAAAATCTTACATAACTGCGACAACATTACACATATCATGCAGGTGGAAGTGTTTTATTTTTTCCCCTTATCAAACTGAATTAGTTTAGAATATTATCCGATACGAAATATATATAAGGGTTGTTGAGGTATGTATGCTTGGTACACATATATGTTTCAACAACTCATATATGTATGAATAGTTAGCTTAGCTTAGATTAGCTCAGATAGGTCGCGAATTGCATGTATCAGGCAACAGCCAAAGCCGAGGTGTGCCGCGCACCCTTGAGCTAGTTGTCAAAGTAAAATCTGCTAAGTGCCTTAAGCGCTCGTCTTAGTAGTCCGGTGAAGCTTTTAAGACCTTGCTTGGTAAATAGCGTAGTCAGTTCGAAAAAAAAAAATTGCTCCGTACATACAAATATACTTACGTAAGTACATCCTGCTTAATTGGGTGAAAATAATTATCTATTTGACTTTAAATGGCTCAAAGGACATACAACTGTGTATAGAATATTCTCTAATACTACGATCTATTATAAAGCAAAGGACGTGAACAAATTGTAGATCTGGTTTCAGAGTACGCCTACACGATTGCAATCGTTATGCCACGTTCGTCCTGCGTGGGATACATCCTCGCTTATGATTTGTATATACGAGATGACCGTTGAGGCGCCGTTTCGTCAACACCAATTTAAGCGTCCGTTATTTATTCCGGCTAATGTTCGTAACGGCTGGAGCAATTTCGACAAAACTGTTATCGACAAATATATACTTTTTTGGACTATTTATAACTAAGTTTTAGCATTGGGCTTATCAGTAATGAAAAAAATATACTAAGGGTAAAATTACAACAACAAAAAACACATTTTCACCTGAAATATTAGCCGCAGAAATCAACAATGAAAACTGATCGTTGCGTTACTGTTTACTACTAATAAGTGGTATCAAATATTCGACTACAGTCCCTGGATTTATACCGTTTGACATTGGTTTTAACAGTGTAAACCCGTTATAACAGAAAACCTCTTTTAACGTAGAAGTTAGTTGAATTTGATTGATTTACCTAAACCCATATATTGATATATCTACTAGGTAACAGCCTTTCTCTATAACGAAAGATGTTGTAGGAGCCTAGACTGACTTGGAAAGCATGATATTAGAACTCGGAGTGTGTAACATCACTACATATTAGGTATAAAACAAAGTCCTCTGCTAGGTCCGTCAGTGTGTCTATCTGTTCCCGATAAACTCAAAAACTACTGAACGGATTTTCATGCGGTTGCCACCAGTAGATAAAGTGATTAATGAGGAAGGTTTAGGTAAGTAATTTGTCAAGGTTTATTTTTTTATCAGGGCGGGACAACGTCCCCCGGGCCCGCTAGTAGATTTTTATATAATCTCATAAATGGTATTTATAATTACAAGAGATCTTTCAATCGTTAGAATGACATATTCGTGTTATTAGAGCTTCAATGCCAATAAGTACATAATTTAGAGGACAATATACTATAGTTAGGGTATTACTTGACATGTAGGCCTATTCCTGCTAAACCTGCTGTTTAAATTCTGTCCTATCGTTTGCTTTTCTCCGTCAAACTGGATTACCAATTTTATGTCATCTGTGGTTTTATACTTGTTTAAAAAAAACATAAAAAATATAAAAAACAGTTTGATTCAGCAAGAAAGGCTATTAAAATATATTTATGGTACGTACTAGCTGACCTGCGCAACTTCGTCGGCGTGAAATCAGTTATCTATCAGTTCCAATTGTATTTCCAAACTCGAAAAATCGTAAAAATCCTAGAATCCGATTACAGCTACTCCCACCGTTTCCAATTGTGAAACCAAACAATTCAGGGACTTCATAGAGTAACAAACCCGCGCTTGTAAGTGTAAGCGGTTTTATAATTCTATGAGGGACTCACTAAAACACTTACCTAGATGGTTTAGTGAATGACTTACGCATGTGGTGGAGAAATGTCGACGAGGCGGACGTAGCGCCATCTGTCATTCAGCAACATCAATAATTTCGTTTTGTTTGAAATACCAACGACCGTTGAATCATTTGAATATTGTTCATACAAAAATACTCAAATCCCGAATAAAAAATGGGAGGGTCTGGTTAGGAAGGTGAAAATGTGGGGTGATAGATATTTTTTGATGACAATAAATTAAAATACAAAAAAGAAAAATTGAAATAAACAAATCTGGGTAAGGACACCCTAATCACCTAGAGGTGTAAAATATACTTTACAACCTATTCTCATACCTACTAAATGTACATTTATAAAAATCGGTCGAGTCGTTTCAGAGAAGTTCGATCACAAATACTGTGACACGAGATTTTTATATATTAAGATTATCAACATTATTCTATATATTATCAATTTACCAAATGCTCGGACTTAATCTTTGAAGTGCAGAAATTTCTTTTTTTTTTTGTTAATTGTCAAGAACACTGGGATTTACGGGTTTCTTAGAAATTTTGGTCTTAGTTACTGACCACATCAGGAACCTAAATCTTATCTTAGCTCTTTATAAAATTCAATGGTGAACCTCCTTTAAAATTGTTACCAAGACAAACAAAAGAAAAGCGTTATGTGCTGATTAATAAATTGGTTTGATAAAAGTTATATTGGATACTTTTAATAATATTTGATTGAAGCAATAACGTCATTTTGCGGAAAGCCATCATTAAATATAGTAGTAGTTACTTTGCATTGACGCCTGAAATCGTTTATTACTAAAACAAAGTACTACTTTTTACTAAAACACTTCATGTTGCAGTGAGACGTAGTAATCGTCAATCAGTTCCAGGTGGAATTGCGAAGCAAAGTCTACTATAATACTTTTTATAATGACAAAATAATATTGATTCCCTTAAGTTTCGTTATGAAGAGATTATTACATTGTAAATGGAAATTAACAACACGCTAAAACTATCAATACAACGACCTTTTAAATGTAGTATCTGAAGAAACTAATAGATGCTTGGAGAAAGATTCCCCACCCGAGAAGGAAATGCTCAAACAGCACCGAATGCACAGTTTTTCATATAGATTTCCCGATCGGCTGCATTAATAATAGTGACGGTACGAGGTCGACGACCCCCTGGCCATATGTAGCTTGTCTTTTCATTGACAAGCCAATGAACTTTGACATAGTTTAGGCTTGAACTTTATCAAGTTTAACCTACCGTCGAGGGATAAACAATAACATGAATTACCTGTACTGGACAGTAGTTATTGAATGTAATTAGTATAATAACGGGTCGTCCATTAATAATTTTCAAGGTACCTATTATTTTTTTAATTTGTTAAGGTCACCGACCTATCCTTTAAGCGAAAGAACACTATTTTTTAATGCTTAAAAACTCAAAAACCTGCTGTTTTTAACGTGTGCTTCTAACACCCAAAAATTAATATTTCCACCCATTACTAAAACGTAGTTCTAAATACCAAATGACAATTATTAACATTGTTGAAATACAACAGTACCCACTCATCATATTCTTAACCATATCTCATCTAAGTAGTGTCGGCACAACGTTTTCCTTTTCCACTCTCCCCTGTCAGATGACATCGTAGTATTCACACACCTTTTACACACATATAATTCTTCACACAATCTATCCATACCTTTTTGGTCTTCCTCTACTCCTAAACCCGTCCACCATGATACTCGAAATTTTTCTAGTTACATGGTTTTCATCTCTCCTCATGATATGTTCGTACCATGCTAACTTATCACTCCTCAACTTCTGATACTGGTGTTATTTTAAAACTTCCTCAGAAATACTCATTCTTAATCTTATCCATTCTAGCCACACCACCCATCCAACTTAACACATAAATATATCTTTTATATAAACATATCTACAACACAGTTGTGTTCAAAGTAATGAATGTTACAGCTTTTCATACCTTATTTCATAGCAGAAGAAGTGACCTTAATAAATTTTCTTTTAGGTTAATTCCTACAAATTAAATTCATAATATATTAGCTATGCCCGTGGAACTGCTCGTGTGAATCAAAAACATTATGTTAAGCGTTATAACAGATTTTATGAAGACTAGAATGTATTATCTTCTAGTATTCTACTATATTATCTGTATTATCTTCTACTATATTATCTTACTATTTTGGGGGACCTTTTTATACAGAAAATGAATCATCGAAGAATGAGTTTGTTAAAGAGTTATGATAGTAAAATTAATATATTGCGTGTCGCATTTAACGTTTTTAGTTTGCTATTTAAATTATATATCAAAGCAGTCTTTGCCTTTTCCATAAAAGAGTTTTTTTTTTTTAATTACTATTCTAGAAAATTCTGTACTTTATTGTGTTGGTAAATTGCTGTGAGTAAAATATTGCATCAGAATGCAAAGCATTCATTTTGTGTCGATTAATTTAAAAATAGTAAAAAGTTATTCGTTTTTATAAAAATAAAAATATATGTCAACAACACAAATAGGAAATTGCGTGCAGAAGATTGGATTTTATACGTACACCGAAAAGTAGTCCAGTCAAGGACCCCGGATTATTAAGTCTTTACCTTACAAAAATACTCTATATTTTCTTACTGCATACAAAATAAGTTTCAGTTTCGCGTGAAAAGAGATTATTTGGTGGTACAACCTTTTTGGTTAAGCCTGGCGGTCAAGCTTGGCTGCGAATTTATGCTACGCGTTGCCATAGCAACGAGACCGGTAAACAAACACCAGACCGCACAATTTTCCAACCTAGTGATGACACACATATTGATAGATAATTTCGACCTCAAGTGAACCCGAGTGACCCCAGCCGATGTCGCATTGAAAATTCACATGTTATTGACAGCTGTTCCCAGAGTTTTACGACGAGCAATGGATTTTGGGTTCGGTAATTTCTTGTATCCCAATGTTGGGGGGCTTAGGCAGTTTTTTGAGCACGATTCTCTATTTGGGTACGTAAACGACTGTACTAAATAAAATTAGCGTAGTTACAATAGTATTATAATAAAATAGCATATAAAGTAGTATTATTTATATATATATTATAATATATATTATTAGTAGTATATTATTAGTGCTTTCCACCATCGCACTGCTCGTCGTCGGCAGGGAATTCATTCCCATACATTGGAACCGAAATGGTCTCGGACGGTCCGGTTTCAAAGGGGTTTCCTTCCACGAGCGATCCGGTTGTGGAATGACCTTGCTGCTGAATTTTTTCCTAGAGACTACAGTATGGGGTGCTTCAAGGAGAAAATAAATAGGTTACTTAAGGGTCGGCAACGCGCATGTAACGCTTCTGATGTTACAGGCGTCCATAGGCTGCGGTGACCGCTTTTCATGAGGCGGCCCGCATGCTTGTTTGCTACCGATGTAGTATAAAAAAAAAATTACATATACACATACAATAGGAATGTATATCTAACGTGTTTGTACTTTTTAGATTTTTGTGCAAAAATTGTTGCAGGTATCTACGAATAAGTAATAAAATTCATTTCAATCATTTTTAGAAATAACTGTCTCTCTAAACACGCGTCACTGCTAAATTACTGCGTTCACAATAAAACCTCACCTATGAAATCATAAAACATATCCTCGACTAACATTTTAGTCATGGTTCCATTAAAATCGGTTCACTTTAGGGGTGTAAGGGGTGTCGAATATCACACAATTGAGACACTCAAGCCAACCTCACCTGCACGTGGTGCACCCTGCTGAATAACGAACGAGGCAATGGCGATAGCGGTGTGATAGGGTTTTACAGCCTGACTGGGTCGCAACCACCATGTATATGGCGAAAAAGCCCGTCATAGTAAGTCGCTTCTGCGGGTCGCGTTTCGGGATCAGCCTGTGCATATTCAGCTTTTTGCAGGCCGGGATGACAGCGGTGACCGTGTGTCACTCGGTGGTCGCCATTGTTTGTGGATTGTACTGTGCTTACCATCAGGCACAGTGCAGTCATTTTGCCGTGCTACAATAAAAATAAAAAACTTATTGTAATTTTAATGACGACGTGACTTAAGTACGAGTGAAAAGTAGATGAGGACATTCAGATGATTTTATTACTCACTGTTTTTAGGTTCATAGCTAGTATATAAATAAAATTTTAGCTTTTATTTGCCTCTTCGGGCTAATCACCGAAACAGCTAAATCGATTTTGATGCGACTTTTATAGGCAATTACATATATATTATCGCATTATCTTTATATATATATATTTTTTCTGTACGTGTGTATGTCACTGAACTCCTACTAAACGGCTGGACCGATGAAACTTTGTGTGCGTGTTCGAGTGGACCCGAGAATGATTTAGATTCGAACCGGTAGGTGGGGCTGCGGTTGAATATTAGTTTTTTTTTAATTATTAAGGCGGTACAACGTCCGCCGGGACAGCTGGTATATTTTATACTAGCTGTACCCGCTGCTCCGCACGCGTTTTTTTTTAATTGTATTAAAGAACTATAAAATTGTGAGGGCATGTACAATTATAGAAGTGCTCTTTAAAATAATTGTAAGTACGACACGCACGCCACTTACAGTAACATGTAACGTATACATTAGATATATAAATACTAACAGTGTATTAAATGAGGTTTATCATCAGCAACATATTTGGAACCTTAAGCCACCATATAACTGCCTCAGTGTTCATTTACACTGTATAATTAACTAATGAAAAAATGACTTAAAGATAGATAATGGTATAATATTGTCAATAAGTAATAAGTTTATGATCTAATATCTTATAAGAAAGTCCACTTCTATCTTCAAAATTATTATTAATAATTATAATGTTGAATTCTAAACAATGAATGAGCTGACGTCTTGAAATCTTGCATAAATATAAATCAAGATATAAAACTTTATATCTGTCTAAGAAGTTTTTAATATTCGACAATTTAAATAGTGCTTATTGAACTGAATATAATATTCTCATATGTTACTATGGTTACTAAGTTATGTAGACGAAAGCGCGGTAAATAAAACCAAATGGCCGCCAAAATTACCAAAACGACAATATAATTCAAATAATATACGTAGATACAGAAATATGAATTTCAATTTTATTTATTTTTGGAGTCCAGTACAACGCACGTCTTATGCACATGTTTACAGTGAACAACATATTTTTTCTAAATCTCATGTGCACGAAGTCGTGGGTAAGAGCTAGTCTAAAATAGAATAACCTAAATTCCTTCCTATAAGGTCAGCTATCTGTCAGTGAAAGTCCCGTAAAAATTGGTCCAACCGTTTTGGAGATAGTACTATGGGCGAAGCCACGGTTAACAGCTAGTCTAAATTAAAATATACTGAATTACTTTATATAATATCCGCTCTCTCCGGTGATAGTCCCGTAAAAATCAGTTGCACCGTTTTGGAGATAGCACTGCGGGTGAGGCCATCTTGTATCCGCTATCTCCTAGTAAAAGTTCCGTGAAAATTGGTCGAACCGTTTTGGAAATATCATTGTGGGCGAAGCCACGGTTAATAGTTAGTCTAAATTACAATAAATTATTTGCTTTAATGTCCGCTATCTGCCGGTGAAAATCCCGTAAAAATCAGTCGAGCCGTTTCGGAGATAGTACCACGGGCGAAGCAACGGTTAACAGCTAGTCTAAATAAAAAAAAAAATCTAAATTACTTGCTATGATGTCCGCTATCTATTAGTGAAAGTTCCGTGAAAATCGATCCAACCGTTTTGGAGATAGCATTGCAGATGAAGCCGCGGTTAATAGTTAGTCTAATTTAGAGTAGCCTAAGTAGCCCGCTGTAATTTCAGCTATCTGCCAGTGAAATTTCCGTCAAAATCGGTCCAGCCGTTTCGGAGATTACCCGGAACAAACAGACAGACCGACAAAAATTTAAAAAATAGCATTTCTCTTATTATTAGGGTGTATACTTTCGTACCCGATCAGTAAAAAAAATATTTTGATTTTACATATAGACACTTTATTTTTATTATATGTATATATAATAGATTATCGCACTTTTGTATAGGTACTAGACAGTAATGACAACATTTAATATAGGTAACATTGGTAAAAATCATTTAATCGCATGAAATAGTGGCCAACTCCTAAAACCCATTAACAACACTCCAAACACTCCATAGAGTGGACACGCATTATAATCAACTTCTTAATCCAAAGGCACGCACAAATGTAACCTTGGAATATGTAGGTCTGCCACGGAGTGACCGACTTTGTCTTCAGCTAAAACGAAATAAATTGGGTTATATGGTATTATTATTTTTTTAGTTTCGTATGATAATGTTAACTGCACGCCTAAATCAACCCTTTCAGGCCTATAAAGACCGTTAAGGATTTTTTTTATTTGATATTTGGATAGTGTGATTATGTCGGGAAATTAAAATCGCATTTGAAGAAATAGTCTATACATTAGATATATATATACATTTATAGATATAATTTATACATATAATAAGAAGGGAGACCTAAGATGTCTGTACTTTTTAGATTTTTGTGAATATAAATGTTGCAGGTGTCTAAGAATAAGTAATAAAATACATTTCAATCATTTTTCGAAATGTCTGTCGATCTGTATGTCTGTCTGTTTGTTTGAACGTGCATCCCTGTAAAGTAGTCCCTAAAGTACTAAGTTGACGATAAAATCTCGCCAAGAGAATCATACACCATATCACATTCAGATGATTTTATTAATAACTGTTTTCTTACATATGATTCCACGCAGACGGAATCGCGGGCACAGCTAGCTAACAATAAAACTGATTAAGTTGCACAAATCCAGACAACTATATTAAATTCTTGACAAAAGAAGCCTTCGTTATGTTATGGAGCATACAAATTTATATAGACATTGTGATTAAATTGACCAAATGAAGCATGTTTATGTTATCTGTCTAAGGTCTTGAGGTCATTCGCTTTGTGTTACCGAGATCAACAACAAAGGATCACTCGCGTTGAGCAAAGTCGAAACAATTTAGCCAATTACTTGACACGGCGTAGAAGTTGGAAATAACCGTTTGATACTTCAATTACTTCCAAAGTCATAACTGGCTTATCATTTCCTGGAAGCTGTATTCATAAATGACCTGATAATGTGTGTTTCAAGTTTCTTCAGATTTTAAGGAAACGTTTAAGCAATAATTTCAATTGTCTTGGCCTAGCCTTGCCATAAATACTGAAACAAAGAAAAAAATATATTTTCTATTGCAAATAATATTTATAATTTTTACAGTGAATGTTAGTTTAATTCATAAATGTAAAACAATTTAAAATATAAAAAGCTTATTCGAAGTGGTGTCTCCATTGGCTGTAATACACTCCTTTAAACGCTGAGGTCAGTTATCAATAGAAGCAAGCACTCTTTTCATGGGAAAATTCTTCACTGTCAATCGTACGGATTGTTTAAGCCATATTCTCTAAAACTGACCATAAATCATAATCCAGCGGATTAAGATCGGAACTAGACGACGGCCAGTCTTCAACTCTGATGAATGCCGAAACGTTCGTTTCCAACGAAGACTGCGTAGACCGAGCTTTGTGACCTGGCGCTGAGTCTTGCTGGAAGGACCATTCTTGGTTATTAAGGTTGTTATTGGGTTTCACTACCTTCTAAAGAATAGTATCTTGATATACTTGTGCCGATGTTTTGATACCTTTCTCACAAACCATAACTGAAGTCGGATAGTGCCCACGTTGCACTCTGTCGACTAATTGGGAAGCTTCCTTAGAGCTTTGAACATAAATACGGTCATTTCGTTTGTTATAATGGTGCTCAATTGTAAAAAAAATCTCATCCGTAAACAATATTCTTCTATGACCTCCCTTTGCGTACCGCTTCAGTAGTTGTTTCGATTTTTCCACCCTATTCTTTTTTAAATTATGAGTTAAGAAACGAGCAGTACGACTCCCACAGGCTGCAAGTCCTAAGTCATCTTTTAAAATACGCGACATGGTTCTAGGTGCTATCTTCATCTCCCGAGATAAAATTCTCCGCATTCTTTCACTTACTGCTTTGACCACCTTTTTCGTACGAACACTAAGTGGACGGCCAGATCTTTTTCTGTCACAAACAGAGCAGGTTTCATTGTATCTATTAATAGTCCGATACACAAACGTTTTACTAATACCAAGCGTATGAAGAGTTTTAAATATTGCATTTGGCTCTATACCTACTTTGTATAATGCAATCACAGCGTTTCGGTTCTCTTTATTACCCCACTCCATTTTAATATCGCAAAATATTGGTGCCAAAATGAGAAAACACAATGAATAATCATATAAAAATTACAGATTCCAAATTCAAATGTAATATTTTGTTTATTTTTAATTGTAACAGTATTTATGGCCAGACTAAGTATGTGTCACGCTTGTAAAAAATACCTAGCGACTGATTGTAAAATAATAATCGAGTTTATATGTCTTCACACATCTTCTGTAGTCATGATAGAGTTTCATAGTTTCTCTACTCCGATATTAGTGTATTCCGTTTCGTAGTATAGCTATGGTCTGAGATATATTTTCGGAACATTTTACAATTGTGTTTAGAATATCCTTACAGATCAATGTCCGTTTGGTCTCCCGTACCAGTTAAGTAATTCTTTTACACCGATATCGGTGTATTCTCTTTCGTAATATGCCAGGGTCTGAGATATACTTACGTTATATCTTAGATTTGTTTTTAGAATATCTTTACAAATCCCCTTGATATAAAGTTCCATATGCAGCGATTAACTATCCGAATTTGTTTCACCTATATATTTCTGTTTTCTTTTTATAACTCTTCGCAATGCCTACTCTTATGAACACTCTACACTTTTGTGAAGAAAGACTTAATGTATAATATGAGATAATAAGGATCAATTTATATATCTTTTAACGCTTGGCCTTTGGAAGTTAAAAGCAGATTGAAACAGTTTATTTTGTATTGTATAGTCTATTTATTGAAAAAGGTGTCACAGCTTATCTGATATTATATTACATTGTAAAGCTTAGAATCGGTACAATAATCCTATAAAATGAAGATATGAAAGTACACTAAGAGAGACCGAAGTTATAGTGCGTGCGGACCGTATGACAGAGCATAGATGCTAGAGAAACTGTGGAACACAGTTAGGAAAATATAAAACCGAAACAGAAATAAACCAGTAAAAGAAATATGAGCTTGTACTCCTTATTCCTCGCATCATTCTCCTAAGATGGAATCATTAAAATATAAATTGTCCTTTTAATATAAACTTTAACTACCCACAGTCCATCATCTGGATTCCACCAAATGGCCCGAATGATGGACCGGATGATGGTGGAGAGCCTCCACCCGTTCGGCTTCGCGAGAATGACGACGCGACGGAGTGGTAATAACCAGGATAGCCAGGATCCTCCTCGCGACGGGCTCCGCACTGAACGGAGTGATACGAGGAAGGAGAAAGCTAAACACCAACCTTCTGGCACACATGCTGCAAACGGCACTAGACATCCGCCTACACAAGGTAATTTCAAATGTTATAATAGTTTTTTGTAGGCTGTGTAAATCTATCTATACATGTAGTAAATGTAACGTATCTGTACCTTTTAAATTTTTGAAGAAAAGTTGCTGCAGGTGTTTAGAAATAAGAAATAAATACATTTCAATCATTTTTAGAAAACTCTGTCTGTCTATCTGTCTGTTTTGTTTGGACACGCATCACTGCTAAAGTACTGCGTTCATGATAATACCTTTTTCCTTATAGTCCGGTGAAGCTGTTAAGACCTTGCTAGGTCAATAGCGTAACCAGTTAGAGAAAAAAGCATAAAGCATATTATATATAAGAGAAAATTAGATAGTAATTAGATTTAATACATTTAGATGACTTTATTAGTCACTGTTTTGTACATCAGGTTACATGCGGACGAAATCGCGGGCACAGCTATCTATACTAATAATATAAGGAGATAAAGTTTGTGAGTTTGAATATTTGGGTTAATATCCGGTATTACTGATCTAATTTTGAAAATTCTTTCACTGTTAGAAAAGGTATATTATTCCTGAGTGCTATAAAGTGCACTTTTATTTTGGTAAATGTATAGGTATATAAATAAATGACACGCTAAAAATGCTATAATGCGACGTGCGCTCCATGAGCAGTTTAAAATAAAATAATAAAATATTAATTATTTTTAGTTTAAAAGTTTGCGATACCATAAATGACATAAATTACGGTGTTTGTCTCGTGTAAACTCTAAAACTATTTAACCGAATTTTATAAAATTTTACACACGTGTGTAATTTGGTCCAACTTGAGATATATATCAGCTTCAAGGTTTATTTAAGATATTTCACTCTTGCAAATACAGTGGGAACTAGAAAAAGTAATAATTTTGTTTGCTTAATGAAAGAAATAGTGTAATAGTAAAAAATCTTTCTACTAACAGCGATTAACTCTTTTACAGTGGTAAAACCTACACAAGCGAGTACATTCCAAGAACAACCGTCAGACCAAGCTAAACAGACAGATCCCACAACGGAGAAATGGGCAGGAACACTGCGCAGAAGAGACCCTGATATACAGCCCACCCTACCTTCAATTATAACTAGAAAAACCTCGTCAACATCATCCGTGGGCAGTGGACGAAAGACCAGATCAGTTGAACGAATACCAAGAACAAAGAGTAAACAATTAGCCCCTATCAAACCGATGGTTAGAAAAACAGATGTATCTACAGAAGGAGCAGATGTAACGATATTAGAGAGAGATGAGAAAGTTTTCGATCCAACCGGTTATGAATTACACCTAGTCGAGACTTTGGAAAGAGACATTCTACAAAAGAACCCTGATGTACGCTGGAAAGATGTGATTGGCTTGGACGATGCAAAGTCAGTTTTACAAGAGGCAATGGTACTGCCGCTTGTAATGCCTGATTATTTTAAGGTAACGTTATGAGCTCAATTTTCTACGCCTTATTTTTTCATTTTAAGGACATATTTCAGTTGTATGCAGGAAACGTCTGGAGACTTCTTGATGATATAACACTATGGGTAATGTAACGTTTTGAAAATGTTAGTAGTCAGGAATTCTCTAAATTATAAAGTTAAGAAATTAAAGCTTAACTTTGTTCAATGATAAATAATGTTACAATTTTCAGTTTCTACGATTTATGTTCCATCTATACTAATGTTATAAAGCTGAAGAGTTTATTTGCTTGAACGCGCTAATTTCAGGAACTATTGGTCCGATTCAAAAATTCTTTCAGCGTTAGATAGTTTATCTATAGATAGATAGCTATCTAGGAAGGCTATATATTATCACGCTAAGACCAATAGGAGCTGAGCTCCAATGAAGAATATTTCAAAATCGGGGTTACACATGTGTAAACATTATTAAAAATATTTTTACACCTTCTACTAAATGCGCTGGCTGAAGACAGTCAACAATGAAACAACAAAGGCATCCTAAAAATTTTCACTTTTGGCGTTAAAATGAAAGATTGTATAAGTAATCAGACATCTTTAACCTACATTAAATCGGTAGTTTGCGTGAGTGCTATTGTCGGGTCATGCTCATTTGCGTTTGCGGTACCTGTAATACGTTTTTGGACGTTGCAATTATTAATAAGATGTACACTTTCCTAGACATCTTATGTTTTACTAATGTCACACTGTTGCCGTAAATTATATAGATCGAAGGCTTTTTACACTTAAATATTTAAAGAGTGGAATCACTAAAGTAATCCAATAGTTATATAACTTCATGTAATAATAGTAGTATGTTCATGTCACAATCGACATTGTGTATTGAAAAAAAAAGCCTTGAACATGGACTGTAGAATGACATTACGAATGGTACAATTAGGGGTCGGACAATAACATGAATTGCAGGTTTATCCTTGATTTGTGAGAATCAATCATTATTACATACGTCTCATGTTTTGTTGCGTATTTAACTGGGTTATATAAATTTTGACAAGTTATTCCGATAAGGGTACCATCAAAATTTGCCAAGAAATTTTGACTACGGTTGTATTTTTTTTTGTATTATTAAACTCGTAAACAGGCTTCAATTAGTTTTATAAGAAGTAATTATTACAGACTATATTTATTAATAATCTACGTCAGAAAGATAATTATTGCCATTAATTAACAGGTTTGGTATCCTTGACCACCGATTTTTAAGTCCTCATGTAGATTCATTCCTAATATTTCTCGGAATAAAGCAATACTACTTTACGTTACAGATATAGATGTGACCGCGATGTTAAAGCAGTTGTGTCTTGCTAAATGTTTATCTCTCATGTTTGTCACGTCACAGACATTTTTGTTGGTATGGTAAAAAAACGAAAAAATAAGTACATTATCAATTGGTGGTGGATATTTAAATGTAGTTGGAGAATAATAAAAATTAATTCGCTGTGCACAGTTACCATAGATTTATCACTATAATTTTAGTGATCATACTGAACAATGTTGGTCAAATGTCCAACGAATTCTCATGTTTTATTGAATCTATATTACAGGGTATCCGACGCCCTTGGAAAGGTGTGTTGCTAACAGGTCCTCCGGGTACAGGCAAAACGTTGTTAGCGCGAGCAGTAGCGACCGAATGTCGGACAACGTTCTTCAACGTTTCGTCATCTACACTAACCTCTAAGTATCGTGGTGATTCCGAAAAACTCGTCCGTTTATTGTTCGATATGGTAAGTTATTTTTCTTCAGCTTTCTAAAGAGAACTGTTAGGATTATGTATGAATAGTGATTGGAATGTCGCGATCGCATTGTTGAGGATCCCGAATTGACGTGTTGACGTGCGTTCTAGAGTCATTAGAGTTCCGCAGAGACATTTGGTCTCTATGTGTTCTTTATCGCATGTATAACGGAGAGTGTTCTGAAGAACATTTTTATATGGTACGCTTATCGCTGTTCCAAACTCGCACCAAGACTGGTTGCTAATCCACATACCGTACCATACCACAAAGCTCAGCAAAGTGGCAACAACCGTAAAGTTATCTAGAAGCTTTATTATGCGTACGTTAGCGTAGTGGAACGAGTTACCTGGTACTATGTTCCCCCAGGGTTATGGCATGAGGCTCCTCAAAAATGGATTGAAACACGCTCTTCAAGATCGGATACACAATTGTGTGGCCCCTGGTGTTACAGTTGTCCATAGATGACAGTAACCATTTAAAATCAGATGGGCCGTCTGCCTGTTTGCAGCCATTGCAGTATTGGCATAAAAAGAATGTCTTCTTTCAGGCGGCCTTTCATGCGCCCAGTACAATATTTCTCGATGAGGTGGACTCCCTGTGCGCCGTCCGCGGAGCAGATTCAGAGCACGAAGCTTCCAGAAGGTTCAAGGCCGAGCTTCTTATACAGATGGACGGACTCGCCGCAGCATTGTATGACAACTTATAATAAACATTTTCAATCCGTGATCTTATATAATAAAAAGTTAATTAAAGTTTTGCACATTTGTAGGAAGGAGAAATATTTATGCGAGTGAATTGTGAAAACTAATAAGCCGTACCAATAATAATACAAAGGATCTAGAAGACATAAGTAATTTTTAACCAGATCCGAATTGTGTCCGAACACATTCCATTCCATGCGTCCATTTCCGAATTATAATAGTTTAAAAACAACTGTGTTTTTAACAACGTCGTGAATTTGTTGAAAACATGTTAGAAAATTGTATTGTTCATTAAAAATAATGTAAAAGAAAACAAAGATATTTGTGTCGTTATGTTTCAAAATGAGTTAAATCCAATTTTAATCCTCCATATAATCTGTTTAATTTATTTAAGATTTCTAATTTTTATACGCCTTGAACGAAGTTCAATTTTTGCCGTTCATAAGGTTTTTAGTTTACTTTTATAATCTTCATATTGTAGGTGGTAGAGCCACGCTGTAGCTATTACTAGTTTCAACATGACTGTGTCGGCTCGTCCGGGGTCCTCTTACAGAACACCGACGTGAGGTCACAGTGCTCGCATTGTTGCGTTTCGTTCTGTCAGTGAGAGCGCCGGAGGCCCACCTCCCCTCCCCTTTCTCTTCTCCCTATCCCTACCAATCCTCCCTCCCAGGTGATCCATCAGTTCGTTTGCCTCCTTCTGACATAAAAAAAAATTATATACGTACAAAATTTGAAGATGCTGAAAAATGACGTAAAATATTGGGAACGACTAAAATTGTATTTAGATCGTTTTAAAATGTAACGACACATTTGTTGTTACTTAAAACCGGTAACAGATTAAATCTTAATCAACTGAATAGATGCCTTCTTCAAAAACTGTTTTCATATATACTATACATATTCATAGTTGATTCTTAAAATATAATTGTGTTCTTTCAGTAATCAGGATAAAATCATAATGGTGTTGGCCGCAACGAACCACCCGTGGGACATCGACGAGGCGTTCAGGAGACGATTCGAGAAAAGAATATATATCGGTTTGCCGGACGGTAACACTTTGTTTGATTATATATAGCGTTATCATTAGCTTGCTTTTCATAAACAACTGTTTACGGAGACCAGATCGACTAGTGACCCATTTTCACCGCAATTAAAAAAAACAATTAATGCTTTATAGTAGCAGTACATTATAGATAGTCTAGCTATTTTAATATTAATTGTATAGCGGTGATTTTTCACTGCTATTTCACAAGCGATGCATAAAAATCTGTTATATGTGAGGAAGGCTTATTCGCTCTGGATATATAAAAATATTCGATATGCCATTCGATTGACCTATATTTTATAAGATTAACAACAATAAATAGTTCTAATTTACACATTTATTATATAGCAGTCGAATCAATTTACAGATGAAGTGAAATATTATGCTCGTGTTATAACTTAGTGAACTTATTGGAATAGGATATTATGATATAAATTATGTAGGTCTGTATATGTTACACAATTGTGGCAATGAAAATGTACAATTTCTATGGACAATATGGTTATAATTTCTTCTTGAACTAATTTGTTATTTGAATTATCTTTTTTTATTTAATAATCTTTATAGTATATTATTCATCTGTCGATCTGAAGTCGTTTCTTCCTTATTTAGGTGTTAATTCTACAACACGAATGCATATTTATACACAAAACAAAAGTAATTTTGTATGATTATTAATTTATTGTATATATTTTTTTAGAATCAACTAGAGTAAAACTACTTAAGCTGTGCCTCCGCGAGGTGGTACTCGCTGACGATGTGGATCTCGTAGAGCTGGCGGCGAAACTTGACGGATACAGCGGTTCTGATATTTGTAATCTTTGCAGGTACTCGTACGAACATGCTATATAGAACATGCCGTTATAGAACACTAATGTAAATTAGGTTTATCTTTTGGGAACAATACTCTTTCATGGATGAAAAGTATCGGTTCATTAGTTAAGATGTAACGAACAATCAAATACACAAACTTATTTTTATGTTTATAACAGAGGAATGGGGGATTATGTCAGAGTTGAATAGGATACATTGGGTGAAGTTTTTATTACTAGTCACCATTTTAATTACAACACCTTAATACAGTAATGTAGCAATACAATGCAGCGCAGTAACTGTTTGTTTCTTATTGCATGAATATTCATCGAAAATTTGTTAAATTTAAATCATTTCAAGGAAGCTCTCAGGGCAGAAAAGCTAGTAATTTTATATTATACTACCTGACCCGTGCAACTTCGTCTGCACCAAATCGGTTATTACCGACTTCAGTTGTGTTTTAAAAGCGAAAAATCTTAATAAACCTAAAACTCGATTGCAGCCACACATACAGTTTCCAATTGTGGATCCAAACTGTCCACTCAAACATATACCCAACTGGTATGTGAGAAATTATTTAAAGTAAGCTTAGAACCCATCCGCAGCATCACCTATCGAGTTCGATTAAGATAAAAACTAATCTACATATATGGGCCATAAATATCTTCCCAGTACCCCTTGGCTTGGGTTTACAATCGTTATGGTTTAAAAATCAATGGAAACAAAATGCTTCATGACAAAGAGACAAACACATACATCAATAGATTTTGGACTACATTTACTTACATTTCATACTTCTAGTTCAACTGATTGATAATTAAGCAAATAAAAGTCATGTCGCCGTAGCTCAATTATAACGTACTATGACGTCGGTTGGCATCTCAACGGTTTTTTTTTGTTGTTTTTTTTTAAGAAACATAGGGAGATGAAATTTACAATCTTTTGATTTTTGTCCGTTATCCTGGAGAATCCCTTGCGTTATAATGGGACAAAAAGTAAAGTAAAAAATAAAGTCGATGTAACTTTATAATATTAGTTATCATTGTGTCAAGTTTCGTCAAAATTGGTTCAGTACTTTCAGAGTGATACGTGTTCACAGGGACAGATAGACAGACACATAAAAATTGTAAATAGATTATTTTTGGCATCTATATCGATAACAGAATCCTCCTCGATTATATTTTCAAAAAATATGTAATGTACAGATTTGGCCTATTTTCTTAAAGGTAGCTCTAATCCCTTATTCCAATCTTGGGTATACATCTTATACCTTATTGGGTACCTTATTATCTTATTGGGTATATATCTTATACATATATTACACGACCATAGCTATATCTTTATTCTGAGGAAAGATTGAATTAAATTGACTGTCTTTTACTGTCTACCATAGAAATTACACGACCTTATAAGTCTTTGTTTACAGTTTTTAGAGGGATTTGAGTCTGTTATGTAATGTCTTTTATATTCTATTCATGATCTTGTGTTATTTGACTCTATATTTTGTAATATTGGTGGCACTTAGTGGCAGTAGGTGGTAGAGCCACGCTGAAGCTATCACTGGTTTCAGCATGAATGGGTCGGCTCGTCCGGGGTAGTACCACCCTCTCACAGAACACCGACGTGAAGTAACAGTGCTTGCATTGTTGCATTTTGTTCGGTCAGTGAGAACGCCTGATACCCATCTTCCCTCCCCTCCTCTTTTCCCCACTCCCCCTTCTCCCAAACACAGGCTGGCAACGCACTTGCCACTCCTCTGGTGTTGCAAGTGTCTATGGACGGTGGTGATCACTTAACATTAGGCGACCAACCTGTTCGTTTGCCTCCTATGATAATTAAAAAAAAAAAAACTTTACCTAATATAGTTCGGTTATTATGTATGAGTGAAATGGGAAATAATACGACGGATTAACGGAAGGGAGCCAAAATCTTGTCAGAACATTGAAATGATTACAAGACATTTGTAATATTACCTACTCGACGATGACAAACATAAAGTGAAAAAAAAATGTCTTTAAGGGACGCGGCAATGATGACGATGCGGAGGAAGATAGCCGGCAAGAGCCCAGATCAGATACGGCGGTTGAAGCGGTCGGAGCTGGAGGCGCCGGTGTCGCGCTCGGACCTCGCGGCGTCGGAGGGCAAGACGCGCCGCACGGTGTCGCCGGCGGACGTCGCCAGGTACGCGAGCTGGATGCACAGGCACGGCTGCTCCTAGCGCCGCGCCAAAGCGCTTCGAGCGCTTTTATGTACGCTGAGGAACGCTTAACACGTTCCGTGACACGCGTACCTCCGGTGGTACACGTTAAACTTGATCTTTAGGCCACTTGTACCACCGATGGTACACGTTAAACTCGGTAACTTGATCTTTAGCCCATGTGTACCATGGATGGTACACGATTTGATAACGATTGAAAACTAAAGAATTACTTATGGCATGTTACGTATGATGTATGGATGAAGCTGTGAAGGCCCTTCAGGTCAATAACGTAGACAGTAAATACATAAATTTTTAGTCAAAATATCAAATAGCCTAAAGGACATGTCACGCAAAAATGTTTTGACACGGAACGTGTTAACTTTCCATAACCGGAAACGTCAGTTGCGTCTTTTCTATAAGGAAACATGAAGGGCAAACTCAGTGCCCCCAAATTGAGGAGGACCTCGAAATGTCATGGTATCGAAATCTATACGGGAATAAAATTAGCTCAATTATATTAGAAATGGCGCTTAAATGTTCTGATTTATTTTAGTCCTTCTAAAATGAATTCAGACGAGTTCACTCTATAACTTATAAAATAATATCTGTAAAATTAATAATTATAAATAATAAAAAATACTTGTGAATAAACTTTTTTTTTCTAATTATTGGCCCAAATCATTTGGGGTCGACAGCCCTTTATGCCTTAAGACGATCTTAGTCTATGATCGAAGTGCCCATTGCGCTATGTACGGAGTGTAAGATACGGGCAAATAACCGAATGCGATTCATTAGTAGAATATTAGATTGTACGCTTTACAAAATTATTGAGATTTATCGATTTATTTGAATAATCGATTTAATTGTTTCGCTTCATGTAACGCTACTTGATTAAGGACCCAATTCAAATATTATAAGATCTCTGAAAGTATTTGCAACATATTCTTGTAACATTCAATGTAACTTTGGGTTGTAATAATTATAATCATAAATATTATAATCATTTTGATTACGATCATATTAAGAAATATCAATAATCGATGTAGTTTTTGTAATCGGATAATAATATAAAATATTGAAAGTCGATAATTGGTATCTTTTAATTTGTTTATTAAAAAAAGTGTGTGTGTGTACTTATGTACACGCGTTATAAGTTATACTTCTTTGGCGTAACAAAAAAAATCTTTTCAAAAATTTTATCTTTCGTCTACGTTTGTAGAAAAAACGACAATAACAATAGAAAAAAGGTATTTAATACATTGAAAGTTTTAATACAAAGAAATGCAAAGAAGCAAAATGTTGACTATAGCTAACTTCAGGGTGACGGTGTGCGTGCGCATCGAAAAAAAAATACTCTCATAATTTTTCCCTAACGCGCCAAAAAAAGTATAACTTTAATAATCTGTTGATGCTTAATCAATGTACTACTAAACTCGAAACTATGACTTGTAAATTAAAAATAATATAATATGATAACTATATTTTATGTGTATTATATTCAATATCTCCTAATTATACAGCATTTTTTTAATATGTTTGTTATTTAAGTTAAAAAAATATTTAATTTTGAATTTCGACAACTAATTACAATGTACTTTCTGAAGTAGAATTATTAATAACATTATTTTTTACTTATTTAAATTATATAATCAGGATAGGTAAATTGAAAATAAACAACGCTACATATCGGATAAAATTCGTTTATTGAGGAATGGTGTGAAAATAGTATTTATTTAAAATTTAGTTTTGTTTCTATCGACTTAAAATATTTCTGTGAGAATTTAATATATAGATGCAATGTGCCGTTTAAATTGTAGATAGTAATGTTTTTTAATAAAGATATATGAATTTACTATAATAATGTTTTTTTTTTGGAAACGTGATATGTACAAGTCACTTATAATAATGGCGGACGCATATGGTGGCACACGGGATATTTAAAACGGTACGTGTGCAAAAAAATCGTATATATTTTCCTGACAAACTTTTTACAGATATAGGCTGCATTTTAACCTCTTTGCATATTGATTTGTGGTGTTTGATATCAAACGTACGCCTAACAAATGGAGAACGAGTCAACGAGCGAATTAAACATGTTTTTGGTATCATTTACATCTATGATTCCTAAAGTGGTATATACCGACCTCAGGGATCTATGACGACTAGCAAAGAGGTTGCAGTCAGTGAAAAAATTATTTGGGGTCCATGAGATGCAAATAAGGGTCAACCATAATGATCTCATTGAAGTAGGTCGTCAATTTAATTAGACTTATCTTGCATGAAACAATACACTTACTATCTACTTACATACTGCTTCTTTATAATATGAGGACATATCTTTGCACATAACTGATATAAACACATTTTCAAAACATATTTGAAATTTAGGAATTGGTAAAAAATCAATATTAGTTAAGCAGGGTACAACACATAACCGAAAATCATGACAAGTGGTCTATGGGACAAAGAAGTTTAAGAGATGGGGTTCAATAACAAGATATAAGGACTAAAGTGCGTTGGCTGTTATTTAAAAACATTTTTGCTCGAGTCAGCAATTGGATGCAGAGACATTAATGTCGCGTTTCACCGAAAGGTTTCCAACTTTAATCTATTTTATGAAATTAAGATATCTACTATGGTATGATTGCGTATACAGATGCCATCTTGTCCACGGGTTTGGTGCTAAAATGTTGCTTCTTAATTTACACCGGATATAGGTGATTAAAATATGGTTTTCTTGTACCAATATATGTCTAGAACAGAATAAAATTATAATTTCATACAATACATTACATTCCTTTTTCGGTGGGTTTTCATACTATGGTATTATTCAGTATGATGCCATATTGTCTACGGTTTTGATTTATATACATTTGATTATCAGAGTATACCGAGTTGTCTGTATATGTCACGAAAATATCTTGTACAACCATTTTTTTCGATCTGGCTACGCTATTGGTCTAGCAAGCTTCACCGGACTACTGTTGTACAACCATGTGCGCCCGCCTCAATACTTTAAGGCCACAAATTGGTCCGTCAATGTTAGTAATAAATTATGATATAAAATTAATTTAAAAAATCATTCTCAAATATTATTGCACTCTTACTGGTTATATATCGAACTAGATAAGATTTCATATGCGGATAGGTAAAAACAGCTAAAACACTTCATTTAAGAGGCGAATTTTGATATAAGTTGTTCGTACAGAAGAATAATACTTGTGAAAATAGCCCACCCATCATCACTATAGCGGCTGCATCACGTTAAATTGCATATAGTATTTTATTTCACAGAGATATGGGCTAACTTCTCATACAGAGAAGAGTAGTCACATCCAATTTGCTGGTTTGTATTATTTACCTTTATTAATAGTACAAATAAAACTTGGTCATCACGTGAACGAATTATTTCATAATTTTTCTTTGTTACCTTTAATAAAATAGCTGTTTGAACTTATCCGCAGTGCGTGAGCGATTTATACAGATAGTATTATGCGTTCCAAATGAGAAGATAATCATGTTCGCGCCATTAAATTGCATTGCCAGCAACAAAAATTAAAACAAAATATTCTATTTTTATTAAAAACATAAAATTAAAAATCTCAATTCCTATAACAAAGAAATAAAGGTATCTAAATATATATAACTAATTATTACTCTATTTAATAACTTTATTTTCGATTAACATGGCGAAGACTTGCCTGTGTCCATAGTTTTATAAACGAGCGGCAGCCATTTTGTGTTAATTATATTTTAGTGTGACGCTAGTTACGCTTCCGTGTAATAATAAAGTTTTAATAAAAGTATAAAATTTTGTATTTCCTGAAGATATTATCTGTAAAGTAACAACATAATTTGCAATAACAAATGTTATTGATATTCCAATGCAATCGCATGATATACCGAAAAAGAATGTTTGATAGTTATCTTCATATTTGAAACATACAGTAGTGATGGGCATCTTTGTTATTTTTTAGTCGATTCGATCATCCAGTCTATCGAATGAATACATCAAATAAAAATAAACTATAAAAAATAAAAATAATAATTGATTATAATGATTATGAGCTTACAATTCTCTTTTAATAATATAGTGTATTAAAATATAAATGAACATTCCTTAATTTAAAACTGAATACTTACACCCTAATATCAACTCGAAGGCACTAGAGTTATTTATTTACACGCAAAATAGTCAACAAACATACAATAAACTTGATAAACACTATAATCTTTGGCTAAAAAGTATTTCAAGGTATTTCGTTAGAATCACTTAAAATCATGGCATCATATTAATTTCTATCATGTTTCGTTAATGTTTTTTTTCTCAAACTGACTAAGCTATTGGCCTATCAAGGCCTTAACAGCTTCACCGGACTACGGTTTAGTTAATGATCAATGCTACAAACATCAATAGTGCCGCGCAAATCATAAACGCAGTAAAAACATGTTAACGGTAGCGAGAAAAATGCGGTATAACTTGAAATTTTTATGTGTTGTTACGTGCAATTCATTACGCAAATATTAGTATATATACATAGATATATTTACTAATATTTGCATAATAAATTGCAGGTAACTACAAATCTTCTTCTTCCTACCCTTATCCCACATACGGTACAACATGTTTGTCATGTTGTGGTATATGATTTGGCTTAATTTTTACGATCGGCCGCCTGCCTGACATCAACTCCCTTTGGGATTATTTTGTTGATTTTGCAGGTAACAAATACAATTTTAAATTATACCGCATTTTTCTCGCAACCGTTAACATGTTTTTTACTGCGTTTATGATTTGCGCGGTAAAGTAACAACCGGGTGTTCCTTTTGTTGATCTAATAATTTATATTATATAGCAAATAAAGAGTATAAACTAACACTAAATATTTATCTCAAATCAAGTGCTGAAATTATGATGTTTACATTTCTAATAATCATATTTATTAATAGTGTATTCAAATATTTATCGTCATATTTCCATTAGAATAAGCTTAGATATTTAACTGGCAGTTATGGTCATGTCATTTGTAACATTTAACTTCGTTATTAATTCTCGTTACACACATTCCTTTTTGTTTTATGGCTTGTCTATTTCTTTATATATATATATTTTTTTATTGAAATTAAGACATTTCTAAAGTTCTAAGGTGTAGGCAAGAATAACAACACCGTTTGAATTCGCACCGCAACTCTTAGTAACTTATTAAAGTTCTTATTTATTATATTGTCTTTTCGTATAATTTGTACTTTTTATGTGTATTTTTTGTTGTGATCTAAGAGTTATATATAACAGGTGCAAACCTGTGGTGGATTTAATTTTAACGGTGATTATAGATGAATGTTTATTATAAATATTCTACTGATGTTTTTTTGTACGTACACAAAATCAAGTTAAAGTTTTAGCTCACCTCTCCCCAAAATTTATACTGCTACGGTTCCAGCCTTCACAGGTTTAAAATTAAAAAAGTATATATATTAATTTTTTTAAATAATTAAAGCCTATTGCAGATCGATAAATAATAATTTTAGTGAGCCTGTAGCTTCTCATGTTTGTAATCTTTCCAAAAAATAACATTCCTCCGTACTTTATCAGTGACCGACCATAAGTCGCGAATTACTTTTAAAATTACAGATAACTTGTAATTAGTTATTGTAGTGTAATAATTAAATTTGTCGCCATCTTTAAGTTGATATGTTAAAGATTACAGCGAACATCGAATTCTCGTCATATTTTTTAGGCAATTATTGTCATATTACGGTTCTGATGAATATATTAAACACAGGATAATATAATTGAGAATCGTATACGTTATTTGAAAAGAAGATATAAATTTTGCCAATTAAATTGTGTTATTTGTTTGTTTTTGCTATGGCTGATATTGACTAAAGCGACGAATTAGAACCCTTATTGTTACTATTAAATTGCTTAGAATAACACGTCCTTGAAATTATTCGTAATCTCTTATATAATTTCTAATTTCTCTTATTTTTACGGTAAAGCGATTGCACGCCATTGATATAATACTTTAAAACCCGTCTAATTTTAACTAATCGATGACAATTTCTTAGATTATATTGATGCTATTCGGCTGATACTTACCCCAATATACGCATATAGTGTGCGTGATCAGTATAGTATGATTAATACGTTAAAATTATTTAGTTCAATATACATGGATGGTTTTGTTCTTATATACGGTTGTCTTTTCAGCATTTTACGCTATGTGCAAGGCAGTGTAAACTCCCCTATATATTAGTGCTAAAGTGTGGTTGACGTCACTCGGGCGGGCCACCGTTCTTTTCGACAATCTTCTCGTCTTCCTGTTCGAGGATCGCTGAGAAGGAGAAGGGGACAAAGGCATATCCTTGTCCCTCGTAGAACTTGCTCATGAATTCCACCCTGTAAAAACAAATATCACGATAAACTCAAAAACGACTGAACGGATTTTCATGCGGTTTTCACCAGTAGGTAAAGTAATTCATGAGGAACGTTTAGGTATATAATTTGTCACGTACACCGGGTCAGCCAGTATATAGATAGAGAAATAATTATGTTTGTCACACAATAGTCAGTAATGTGCGAGGATTGCACTTGCAAACTCTTGTCCCAATGGTGATAGGCTTACTACTAATGTGCCACGGATATAAAAAAAAACTCAGATTTTAATTAAGTGAAATTCTCTTGGCATTAAGTAGTATCTTAGCGAATGACGAAGATACACATGCTTTATTAGAGTTTACCAAACTAAGTGGATTATTTATTTGTTCTCTGCCCTCGTTAATCGATATGCCTCAAAAAATCCTATCAAAAGTCGAGCTCACACTTTAAATTTTAAGAGGTCCATCAAACTTGAGTTTTTTTTGTACTCTTATGGGCTAGTCGATACAAAAAATATTTTGTAATTGTTTTTTTTATGTCATAGGAGGCAAACGAACATGCGGGTCACCTGATGTTAAGTGATCACCGCCGTCCATATACACTAACAGCACCAGGGGAATCGCTAATGCGTTGCCAGCCTGTGTTTGGGGGAGGGGAGTTGGGCCTCCGGCGCTCTCACTGGCTGAACGAAACGCAACAATGCAAGCACTGTTACTTCACGTCGGCTTTCTATGAGAGGATAGTACACCGAGCGAACCGACCCATTCATGCTGAAACCAGTAATAGCTTCAGCGTGGCTCTACCACCTCTAATAAAACCTTTACTCAAATTAAAGTTACTTTTGTGTACTATAAATGTCGTACCTTGAGAATTTAAATTAACTTACCAATGAAGCCTCAGCGTGTGTAAGAAGGCAGACAATCCTTCCATCAACACGAGTATAGCGATTGTGAAGAATGCCCACACGCCGAATATTACGTACAGGACTAAAGAGTTGATCTCAGATCCACCTCCGAGGCCGATACGCAGTACTCGCTGCCATAGGACAGCTGATAATTCTGAAAAAAATAATATCACAAAACTTTTTTTCTTGGACTTGGATTTTTAAAGCCACGCTTTTAATACAACACTTTTATACCATTTTCTGGCGGTTCCGATTCGAAGGATGAAGAATAAGAAGTCCTATTAGGATTGGTTATGCAAGGCTATAGGTTGCTCATTCATAATTTTAAAAAATAATTACCAGTATGATATATTACATGTTGAGAAGAATAAGCATACTTAATTTCACTACCAAGATTTTTTTAAATAAAAAAAGAAGCTAAACATTCCTTTTAAAAAATCGATAGACACTCACAAATAACCTCTTTAAATGTTATACTTACGAGCGTGGGCAAGAGATAGCGCCCAAAGTCGAAGATACGAAGCAGTATGGGAGACAGTTCCGAGTACATACTCAATAGTGTGTATGGCTTGTGTGATCATCATTTCTCCCATTCCTTCTTCGGCTTCTTCCTCTGGTTCTGTGCTGTCACCGCTTTCGACGCTTTGAAGATATTGCTGTATAAATGCAAATTTATATTACAAACGTAATTTTTCGTTTCCAATATAGCTGTTCATTTTTACAATATGGTAAATGTTTGAAAGTCCAGGGAAAAGTGCATAAAAGTATTATAAAACTTGTCACGCTGCGTGGATCTGAGTACTCGGCTAAAAATGAGACGAATGAAAAAAAAAAAACAGAGCTGTGAATGTTACGATGGATGTGTAATATAACAATAATGGATAAGATTAGGAATGAGTAGATTAGAGGAAGTTTGAAAATAGCACCAATGACAGAGAAGTTGAGAAGTCATAGATGAGCGTAGTATGAGCATGTCAATACGAGAGGCAAATTTATAGATACAGAAAAGTGTTAAGTATGAACGTGGACGGATATAAGAGTAGAGGATATATGGATGGATTGTGTGAAGAATGATGTGTGAATGAAGAAAGGTATGAATACTGAGACAAAAGCTAACACAGGAGAGTGGCAGAGTATAACGAGCTGTACTGAGTATAAGACGATAATGACGGTGTAAAATGTTTGTAATAGGAAAAATACACTAATGACGTTGTGCAGAAATGTGATATATGAAATACCTTTCGTTTTTTAGCCATCATTATTTGATGCACAGGTTTCCCGAATAACATAACAGGAACGCAAAGGAATGCAAACACGAGAAACGTCTTCTGAAGAGCATCTTGCCCGTCAAACATGAATGGTTTGCAAGGCGATTTCGCCTCGGTCGTCTTCTGTAGCATCATGTTGATGAAGATAATCAGTACTGACGGGGCACAAGATGTTCCGTAAGCGGGATCTGAAATAAAATGCATGAAGTCATCCAACGATAATGTTCTTCTCTTAGGGCTAATTTCGATACAGGCAAAAATATGTAAATTTTTCTTGTATTGTCTGTAGTTTCATCATTATGCTCATAGCTTTAATCGCCATCAATATGAGGTCCGCTGTTTTATTATAATACTTTGCATTAGCTTACTGATAGTAAATTCATCTATATTTTTATATGGACTAAATACTGATAAATAATTAACACTGTTCCTGTTCGGTTCATAATCCAAACCAACAAACAAAATAGGACGTCTAATTGTATAATAGGTTAATTAAACATCAATCGAAACTGAACTCAATGATATAGTTTACACGTTGACTCAATGTGTTTGAACACTGCGTCAATTAACGTATTTTGTTGCCTGATCGCTTGATGAACGAAAACATCGTGTTGAGATCATAGAATGATGATAAGGCTTTTATAGCTACCACCCTCAAGTTCCAAATCTGTCGTCAAGTACTTATTGCAGTTCTACGATAGATATATTTGATAATTAGTTCTTTCTTTCTGGTGTTATTAAGCCATATCGTCTCTTAAAATCAGCTGTGATTGCGATTAAATACCTTTATATACTTATAAATAAAGTAAAAGTATTTTATAATGAAACATTTCAAGCGCATTTTTATCTTAAATTAGGATTGTACTCATATTTAGTTCCAGATATACTTACCCTCAGATGTAGCGGAGTACATGATCCACTTCATAAACATCAATATACACAGATACCAAAACAAAAGCAGCAGAAATACTATCTGTGGTATATACTGAAGGAATACCATCTCCGGTTTCCTGAAGAAACTGTAAGATAAATAACAAACTGTTACGATATACAAATCTATAAGTAACGTTATAAACAATACTACAAGTACTAATTTCTATGAATATAGTAATTACTTGAAGTTTACCACACTCATTGTCACCCCGAAGGCCATGTGTAACACTCCAAATATTATGGACAGTTTCATCTTGAACGAGTTGAGGAATATTATGTTGTTCTTTGCAAACTGGAAATAAAAATTATATTATAAAGTAAATTTGGCAAATCACTACACAATTTGATAGTATTAAGGATGGGTGTATTTTGACTAGATGACATGCATGGATTGCAAACTGACATAGCACGTATAAAAATTGATTTAAAGATTCGGTGTATACGATTTCATTCCCAATATAATGATTATGTTTTTAACATTGTATCATATTTGGATTTAATATGGGCTGTGTTGTAATTCTATCATAGCTTAAACCGACTTTAAGTTGACTGTCTAAAATTTTAACATTATTGCTTCTTGAAATTTGTAATTTGGAAATTTTCTTGAAAAATCTTCTATCTGCTACTAAAATTTTTGGTAGAATTGGTTGAACGTTTTTGGATATTAATCCATATAAGTAATTTATACATACATTGATTGATGGTAATTGGCCACTTTAATATTTAACATTAGAATATATACAGTATCTTCTTCAACAAGTGTCTAATTTGCACTTATAAACTGCATGTCGAAAGATGATTTGCTTTTAATTATAAACTTACCTGCCATGCGGGATCCATACCAAAAGGATAAGGGACTTGCTGGTACGCAACAGCTGGATCCAGTTCAAGCATTTTATGATTTGTCAACGTCTCATTATCATATACATTCGTCCAACTGCTTCCGAATATGTTCAGCGATTTCGAGAACATATCGTTGTAAATCAAACCGGTATACATTGAGAATATTCCCATGAGTAAGATGATGTAGCGACCGGCGAAGAATATATTCCATATTTCGTTGTCAGTTTTAATCAGGGCGAGTCTGTTCTCGTAGAGGACAATGATGGCGGCGAACAGTGTCATTATGATGCCGTGGCCCACGTCGCCAAACATCACGGCGAAAAGAAATGGAAATGTTATGATTGTGTATAACGCTGAAATAAAAAAAAATTATTAACCGTCCGCTTTAAATACAACATAGAACTTAATAAGAAAAAAAATAGCCCAGCGCCAATTATTAGACAAGTTTTAGTAAATTGGCTAGCATAAACATTTTCAGGAAAAAAGGTATGTGGGTGTACATACGGTAAGGTGTGCTAATTTTTTTTTAATAATCAGTTAAACGGTGTTGGTGTTCATTGATTTAAAATATATTAACATCCATTTTAATATAGATAGGACATCCGTTTATTTATAAGTATATATGGTATCAATTCACATACCTACATCTTTCATCGTTAGCGATTTCTGTTCGTTTGTTTGGATTTTTTCATTGTTAATTTTAACAGATCATATGTTTTGATATAAATTTTAAATTTCTATATTATCATACAAGTACTGTCTGCTCATATCGAAGTTCTAATATGTTCGGTATAAATCCAGTCTTTTTTTATTTGTTTTCTTGCCCTCTTGTGTGAATAAATAAATATTTCTTTTAAAAATCCTGTTATTTTGATCAGACTACCTTTTGTGTTGGTTTTTAAGAAATATTGTCAAATTTTTAACTTAAGTCACTTACCTTTAAACAATATAAATTATGTCTCTTTGTTCATTCATGACTTATCAGGTATATCTAATACGTATATATACCTTAAAAAAAATTAGTATTACCTGGATTAACTTCTCTGTAACTCGCAATCCCATAGGAATCGATAAGGTTCTGGAAGCCCTTGGTGAACTTATTGGTTCTGTTGAATGTCGGCGGAACTTCTCTTGTCGGTACAAAATGAAGAATTGAGGGAATTGGACTGCCGCTTGATTTCTAGAAACGAATATTGTTTTCTTTAATAAGTGGTCTATCCAAATCATGAATTTGTTATTCGCAATTCGGAGAATAGGTAACAGATATTCTGAAATATTCAATAACACTACCAAAACAGTTAAACACCTTGGTGATTAAATACTATTTGAAGAAACGTTATAAAAAGTAGAACGATACTAATAGTCTAATATCACATGGTTTGAACATAAATATATAATTGACAGCAAATCAATAACAGACAATACGCGTCAATATTACTGATAGATCCTAATGTTGATTTTTTGCTTTTTACTATACCAATAAAATAAATCAATAGGTTGATTATTTACTGTAACAATTTAACTATAATGATATCAGGTTTTTTGAAAGTTTTGATAGAAAAGTGATAATATTTAATAAAATATTTCAAATCAACAATTCTGCTGATTTACTTACCACACCATCGTCTAAAGCTTTCTGAACAATGTGCAAATCACTCCTAGGTACCCAACACTCAGCTATAAGGCACTTCTTTATAATGTCCATACTGAACATGTTGAGCGTATGGTAAATAGCTTTCTCTTTTTTCACTACCAACATCCATGTGCTTATATCTCTTGCTATATTCGTTAAAACTAGTCGCCTGTGCTGTTCCGTTTGTTCCAAAACCTGGTAAATAATTTCTATTATTAAGAACGTTAAGGAAACTTTAAAATCCGAATGATTAAATGAATCACCATATTCAGTGTCTCATGAATTATTATGAGATATTTGCGCATTGGGTTAATTTTCATCTTCAGATACCTTTGAATTTCTCCTAGAAATTAATGTACAGATATAACGGAATTAAAAAAAAATCTGTTACTGCATACACGTATTGACAATTCGAGTTGATTTTTATACAGTCATAATATATTACCATTTCCAAATCTTTGATCCTAGATTCTACTCCAGCTTGCATTTCTTGTTGGTCCTTATAAGTTGCCGGACAAGGGTATAACGTTGCTTGAAATCCATGGCACACTTTCTTCACTCGAAGTTTTATCTGTTCACCGTGGAAAAATACCACGAATACGGATTTCTGGAGCTCGTAACCCTGAAACCAAAGAAGACTAATATTAAAGATAAGGTTATTAAAACATTATTCAAGTGATTCGAGTTTTTATTGGATTAATAATGTGTATATAAAAAGAAATCCAATAAAATGGTTCTGCTATAAGACATGAGAAGTACGAATGATTGTTAATTGCCTGTTTTAAAGTGGGCGTTACAGATACAGGGCTTGTAAGTGAATGAAAAAATGCGTTTATAACGTGAATAACATAGGATGTAACAGTTTAAGTCAAAGACTTCCAAACACTTAATATTATTAGGACAGCACAACCTAAATAAACATAAACGGTTAGTCAATATATATAATCAATCAATCAAGTCAATATAGTCATATGGTCATTGTAGAAGATAGGGAAGTATTGTTGACGAAAGGGCTGATAGAACGTGTATCTGTCACACTTATCAATGAATATTTAGGAACTAAGTCAAGTTTACCAATTTATATTAAATTAGTCGACAAACATGAACGTGAGGATTGCTAACCGTTACAGAATTATTCTGATAACATCACCGATAAAATCTAATGTATATCTATATTTTTTCTTTGAGTTTTTTTATACTGTATAGGTTTTTATCCATTGACCACCCTCTCATCTGATGTGGTATCTAAGATGGTAAACAAGTTAATCCTAGAAGGGACTCGCTCCTAAGTGTCGTTGCTGCAACACACAGACAGGCGCTTGGCGATAAATTTTAAAATGGTCTAGATTTTATCAAGGTATCTAGGCGAACTTAGAAAAAGGCCTACAATCATGATATGGTTTCATCGTGATGTTTTTTTTTTCGCTTAAAGTGCCAACTTCGTCGAATTTATGACGGTCGACGCGGTGTCCGAACACGAATAGCGTTAATAGAACAGAGCCATCGTCATATAAGAATGAACTAGAATGGACTTGAAACACAATTATTCCTTAACAAGAAGTGCTTGTAAAGTAGTTAGTAATTTAGACCTATGTAAATACATTGAACAAATCCATTCAAAGGTTGCCTGGAAGAAATTGCTAATAGCAATAAGGCCGCCCATTGTACCAATAACAAAACGTGAAATGTTTTTGAAATGAATGTACATATATAATTGGTGTACAATAAGGTTTAAATAAATAAAAATAAATACGAAAATATTTGTAAAATTCTGACGGTTATGTATAAAAACTGATAAATATTTCCGCTAAATATAAATACCTATTTTATTTGAGTTCAACTACCTGCCAACTGCGGATTAGTGCAATAACCTTTCAAGGCATAGTACTGAAAATTCTCTATTTCATGTTTAACTTGAACTAGGGATTTATGTTAATTTCTTGATTTACCCGATAACATGTAGTCATTATGTAGTCATTATAATATTTTCAATTATTTATATCGGATAAAATAATTATTTTGCTTGATTTCGTTCTAATTTAAATAAAAAACAGGTAACAGTTGTTAGTAATAATTTAATTTCTCAATATAGTCTATGCATTTATGAATATAATTTTATATATTCTAAGAAAGCATTCCATAAAATAAATAAAAATATTTCACTAAACAAATAAGCATTAATTATTGCCGTTGGTTATATCGTATATAGTATTTGGATAATTTGTTAAAGAAGCCAAATTATTAAGGCAGTCTTATTTATCTGTAACTATCTTTCAAAACTAATGTTTTTTCTATAATTATTCATTTACTTTCAATCTACAATGTATCTGTAAGTCTTTGTCCGAACAAATAAAGTCATCTAAATAAGTTGCCCAAATAACCCAAACTATACATTTAAAATATAACCGCAGTCATAAGTCCTTCACATAACCCGCAGTTATAAAAAGCTTGACAATAGTTAACGTCTAGAAAATCAATAATAAATGGCAGGGTCAATGTCCGGCTACCACTTGTGCTTTCCCCTAACTACATAACATATAATAACATATATTCCAGGCCATTAAAAGGTTGTTACAGTTCTGATTTCTTTTTAAATACAGGTAAGCTTTGATGTGGACCTACTAGTATGGTGATTCCTATCGCGTTTATTGACCACTGTTTAAAAGGTTTTGGAACTTTCCGTAGGAAATTACTTGTTACATTAACAAGGGTTGATTCTGATTCACTCTATTGCGTTGCGTCTAGGTTATGTGTATTTTAAGCTATTAGATGACGTTTAAGCTAGGACAAATTATCTTAATCGAAGAAAGGAATGCTAAACAGCTAGTGAGAGCTAAGCAACAATTGAAGGGTTCGTCATAGTCAGGTTTAATAGAGTCCCGTAAAATTAAGAGAAGGAGTAAAAATAAATAGCTATGTAACAAATAAATAATGGTTCATTTATCAATACTGCTGATTTTTGCAATATCATATTCAGAGAGCTAGCTTTTAAAGCATATTCTTTATCAGGCTAAATTGATTTTGTTATGCTAAAACGTTGTAACTTAAAAAAAATTCTTACCGTTACAGGATCCTTCATAAGTTCGTCGATTTGAGCTTGCTTGAAAAATATATTGCCGTGCGATATCCTCCAAAGCATTCTCTCGAAGGACGGCACTCTGGACGTTGCAACGGTACCAGCTATGAAACCGAGATGGCCCAATACAGCATCGTTGTTATAAATTTGCACGTTGGCTGAGATCTTTCTTTGAGCGCTATGATCTTGGAAGAATGTCTGGGTCTTTTCTATGAGGATCTTGAGCTCTAGGAGTGATAAGTAATCGCTCTTTAAGTTTCTTGCGTTACGTGTAATCTCTTGTATCTCTGATTCGATGAAGTCAATTCTTTCCTGAAAGTTTAAAGCATTTTCTTTATCTCTAAATAACAGTGCCTTATCAATGCAATTCGTTCGAAATTATTTCAGAGAGTTATGTTATTTATGCATATAATACATCTTTGTCAAGTAGGCGTATCAATGAAAATGGGACCCATTGCTGTAAGAAATAGATTTCCTTTAATTTTATTGGATTATAAAGGTAATATTTTCCAAATAAGATTTCTTAATAGCGGCTTAATACCGCCATTAGAAATCACTCTGTCCATAAATATACCTATTTCTACAAAAGGTAAAAGGCATTATGACACAATATTATATAACCATCAGAAAATTGACATAATTGACATTTTTGTGTGCCGGCTGTTAGACATGAAGTGTGCATCTTGAGTTTTTGTATATCAATGAATAGCTTCCATATTTTTTAATTACAAATTAAATTATTGTCAATGTTGATTATTGTTATTAATTGTAAGTTTTATCAGTTTCGGACAGATGGCGCTTTAAATCAGTTTGATGACCGAAAACTGTAGGACTGACTGTTATAGATATCTTATAGTTGGCGCCGAGTTTTAATTTTGAAAACAGTTTATCATAATTTTAACTCAACATATATAAACCGAGCCACAGCAACGCGTGACCGGGTCCGCTAGTATTGTATATATATATATATATATGTGTGTGTGTGCGTGTGTGTGTATATATATATATAATGAAAATACAGTACCTTCGAACCCATATCACGTCAAAACTTCTCAACTCGGCATAGAACTATGCCCATTCGTTGCAGAGTTTTTCGTAGACGGTTCTAGACTACTTGTTTTTGGATTTTTTGGATTCCATAAACGCTCTTATTTAATAAAATTAAAAGTTTGTTTAATACACAGCTAAGTGAGTGAGTATCAGCTTGTGGATAATAAGGATAAATTTAGTTTACGTGTGTAAACATCACTTACTGTTTAGTCTGTGTTCATAAATAAAAATTTCAATAGACTATAAAATGTCTACAAAAATTATAATAAATAAACACGTGAGCAATTTTATAGGCTATCAATATCTCGGTGTTCTAGTCGAAGTGTTACTACAACCGCTGTACGACTAACCTTGTTCCTAGGGTTACTTTATGAAGGTTTGGCTTGGTGCTTGGTCGTGTCAATATTTTTGTGTGCGATGGGAATTGATTATATGTTATGAAGATGATAGTAAATTATTTCTATTTTACTAATAATGTTATAGTGAAACTAGCATACAAACTAGACTTCGTCTGCATTATTCTGCACCAGACCAGCACACCGTTTACTGTTGTTCACCATGGGAACAAAACACACGTCTCTTATAACTTTAAGAGCTGTCGTTTGTTTTTTTTTAGATAACAGCCAAGTTTTAAAGAAAGGAGTCTTAAAAAATGTTCAATGGTTTGTGCGTGATATATTAAAAAAAACAATTGTGTGTTTTAATGTAAACCATGATGCGAGTAAACCTTTTTTTCGGAACGTAGGCATTCAATTGAACATTTTCGGAAAATTATTCGATTTATGGTATCAACATCGTGTTTTTAATCTCAACTTAATAATTGGAAAAGGAAATGATAATGGGAAATCAATAGCAGACAAGATATCCAACTATACATTTTAATTCCAATGTGCGTATTAGAGTACGGAATACATAATGAATACAATCATTTAGATGATAGATGCATGTTAAAAATTACTATATTTATTTAAATCGTCGAATCATTTTGAATAGAGTTACAGGCGCCGCCATAATGGCCTTGACTGCTCTGCCGAGCGCCTTTCACTTTACCCCTACTCCGCGGCCACAATCGGCTGTAATGCGACATGCGATAGATGGGCGAAAAAAATTGAGACGATGGCAAAAGTTTGACTTTAGAAAAAGAGATTAAATCCCGCCATATTTGACTGTCGCATGCTTGGACAATCTTAAAAACTTGTTATATATATACTTACAAACATATATTATGAATTCGAAAGTGAGTTTATTTGTTTATAACGCTTTCAGGCAGTAACTACTCATCAGATCATCATGAATTTTTGTATACATCCTGTATACTATTCACGCAGGATAAAATACTGGTACCGAGGGATATAGACATTTACATTAAGACGAGCGAAACCGCGAGCAAAAGCTAGTTTGGATATAAAAATAGACAAATGTGCCTGTATCGCTATTTTAATATTTCTATTTTTGAAGTCAAAAATTTTTTACGCGCGTAGTGGTATTTTATTTGGCACGAGATAAACTTCTAATTTCGCGTCATGACATGCTAGTAAGCGTGACCCACCGTATTGCAGACTAGCGACACTCATATGTTTCATTACTTAATAAAATGTATAAAAATGTGTATAATTGTTCCGAGTGCCAATAGGTGTGAAAACCAGACCAATGTTAATAATTTAAATAGGTATACAAATTATGGAATAATTCTGACTATAATTAATCTAAAACTTTAAAAAAGAACACCCAGTTATTCCATTTAGAGTTTTCACTTCTGTCGGCAGTCCTTATGACTGCATCGACTTTTTTTATTATCACATGTTTTATGTAATCTATATTAATAAAAAAAAAGTGTGAGTGTACTTATGTACAAGCGTTAGAAGTTATACTTCTTTGGCGTAATAAGATAACAATCTTTTCAAAAATGTTATTTTTCGCCTTATTCTGCGTTTGTAGAAAAAACGACACTAACAATAGAAAAAGTTGACTATAGTTAACTTCAAGGTGTCGGTTTTTCGTCTATAGTGTGCGCGCGCATCGTAAAAATGTACTCTCATCATTTTTCCCTAACGCGCCAAAAGAAGTATTACTTCAATATGTAGTTATTTAGAAATATACAAAACCCAGGCGAAGTTACGAGCAGTTGTTAGTTCATTGATTTAATACAAAGCAAAGCTTAAATTGGTACAGCAACGAGTACTGTAAAATGGGACATAATTATTTAGTTACGAAAGAGGTCCACCATAGCCTCGTATTAAACAGTGGACATTATCTCACTGTTGCAACGAACTTCTAAATTAATTCATTAACATTTGCCATTTTAAAAGTCGTCTGACTGTTTATAAGTATTACGAATTGCCTTAAGAATGTTTATAAGCTCCAGTGTGATCTAGTTAAACCCACTCGTTCCCACGTCCAAAGGCGCCTTGATAAATTTATCACTCGGACATACATACATCCAAACATAATGCTGTATATTATTTCAAATCATCTATCATTATTATATTGATAATGAATGTAACTAGTTTATTGAATTCAAAGAAATGTTTGTCACAATAACACACGGTTTGTTTGTTTGAAACTTTGGTCAACGATATTTAGACATAATGAGTTAACTGTCGAAGTAGTTAAGACCGAATCATTTCGCAGTCAAACTATTATGCAAATTGTAACATATATATTACATTAAGAACAGAAGAATATAAAAGAATAATTCACTGTCTGACTGACATATCAAAACAGGCTGACCTATTGGCGCTAGGTTTGTGGAAATATATATGCACTTGCTGACACACTGTGAGAATTAAGAAAGGATTTTTACAATTAGACCCTTAAGGGTATGAAACTTTGTATATAAATCCATTATTTTTTAATATATGTACATGAAAATTAGATTTAGCGTTTTGTTTAGGCATTAAAACGCGTGTCTCATATTTTTTTATTCAAATAAATATATATACAGTGTTAACTCTTCATAACGTTGTACGTTATATCGAAAAACTTTCTATATCATAGAAATTCGTTCAATTTGGTTGGTTTACCGCAAAACCATTGATATGTTCTCTTCGTTCCGTATAACTAAAACTCTTTATAAGCAATAAAGTTGCTCGGTCTCTTGAAATGCCTTATAAAGAGTTTGTATCTTACACAGTCATATATAAAAGATTACAACTAGTAATATATATTTTTCCCTTTGCCCTTTTATGTTAAATATGCACAGCGACACGGGCAGGTATCAGCTAATAACAGAAATACAGTTTATTTGTAGCTTAGTCATATGAGAACTGCTGAACGTAGCGGCATACCCCTATTACCATTCAATGTGGAATTATTCTTTGATGGGCCCTGGATACTTATTTTTTGGATTATAGTCTTCCCTTACCATATTTTTAATGTCCAAGGAAGGGGCAGGTAATAGCTAGTGTTGCTTAAAAAACGATACAAAAAGTGGACAAAAAAGACTTACCTCTAATATATTAATTTCTCTCGGACTGAGCATCCGATGCGTTAGTTTAGGTGGAGGCGGCGGCTCGGGAAGCTCTGCGCTGACCCAGCGAAGTTTTCTTTCCATTTCACTACATCTTCTTACTTCGCTTACGTATCGTCTTTGGAAGTCGTTCACGTGGGGGTTGAGCTGGGAAAAAGATGTCATTGTTTATAAATTTTACTGTATTCATCATTTAAATCCATCCAAATTCGCTTGAATGAAGATGGTCTATATATCAATGTTCTCGGAAATTCTATAGTAATAATAATGTATGATATTCATATTTTTGTAATAATAACATATATTACATCTATCTATATATCTATCCATTGATTATATATTATTTATATTTATTATTAATTATAACCAATTATAACTTACCAAGTATAACTTATCAAATAATAAATATTTCTAAGAGATAATAGATTTTAGTATCTGTATTGCCATAACAATATTGCATTTAAATTAAGTATTATATTTATCTGTTCCAGAAGAATTTCCATAATTCATGATTTAAAGTATTATATACAACTTATTTCAGATAATATTTTAATTTCTTTGGCATACAAACATGAATTCAATTACTTAGAACTTGATTTATCTTATTTGATTCAGACACTTTCACTTTCAGACACATTCCGAAATCTGTTGTTATATTTACCGTTGATAATCTCTTAAAAACTCCTAGCCATAAATAAACAAGTTGCTTTCTTTAACGTTATAAATTAAAAAGCAAGTATGACGTAAAAATGATAACTGTAATAAAAGAAAATATTTCCAGGATATTCTGATATCATCTGATATCAGAATTGATAGACGAGTACCCAATTATATCTTTATCGATGCTTTATGACCGCCACACCTTGACACCGCTCATGAAAATAGCATATCGCTCGTAAATGTTACTCGAGATGTCCCATGTTTTATTTATCGCCTTTCCGAAGATCTCGAACAACTTGAGGGTTAGCTAACATTGAGTTTCATTCTCCAATTTTATCAGAGTGTAATTTTTTATTGGCTTTATCCCGTGCCAAATTAAAACGTGAGTTAAGGGCCGACAGACATACGGCATAGGTGGGAAGTAACGGGAACTCGCCACGCATAAACTACGCACGCGTTGCTATTTCAAGGACAATTTATTTGCGATAGGAATATAATATGATCTCAAAGTATCAGTAAAGATTTAGATGCTTTGAAACAATCCAAGTAGTGATTGATTCGAAATAACTTGGCCCGCGACTGCGTCCGTGTGAAAGCTTATGAAAAAAACACTGATTAATAAAGTCTTATGTATTATGTTTATTTACTTATCTACTTTTCTCTCGTACTTAAAGCGCGTCGTCATTAAAAATACAATAATTTGTGATAGACCGAACCGATTTCAATGACATAATTACTAAATGTTACTGATAGATATGTTTTATGATTTTCTTGAAGAGATTTTAGCATAAACTCAGTATTTTAACAGTGATGCATGTTCAAACCAAAAGACAGACATTTCTAAAATTGATTGAAATGTACACTCATCAAAAAAGTCTAAGCAACATGTACAATTAGTAAATTTAAATTTTAGGATGGTTCTTCACATTATAACGTTGTATTTTATTTTTAAAATAATATCTTTAGGGTTCTATGATGTAAAAATAACAGCTGTTGTCTTTATAAGTTCTTTTAATAACAGAAATAAACAATATTAGATTATATTGTAGAAACTAAGATACATAAGAAACTAAACTTTTTTCTTACAAAATGTAATTTCTAAAGAAAATGTATTTATTGTGAAAGAATGGAACAATTTAATACAAAGTATGGTCTCATCTGCTATTCAGAACTTGTCGGCAACGATTATTCATTGAATTAATGAGACTGTTTATGTCATCTTGTGGTATTCGCTCCCAATGGAATTGTAGCAAATCCTTCAGCTGTTGGGTTGTTGTCGCTCCGTCCAAGTCCTTCCAAACACGTCTCTGGAGCATGTCCCATGCGTGCTCGATGGAGTTGAGATCTGGCGATTGTGCAGGCCAGGGCAATACCCGGATGTTCTCCATTGCAAAGTATTCACTGGTTCGCCGAGCTGTATGGGAACGCGCATTGTCATGCATTAACCTAAAATCGGAGCCAAAGGTTTGTGCAAATGGGTAGACATAAGGTCTGAGAATATCCTCAATGTAATTTTCAGCATTCATGTTTCCATTTACAAAAACGAGCTCAGTTCGCCTGTTCTTCATAATACCCGCCCATAACATAACTGTTGAGCCGCTGTATGGATGAACTTCTTGAACGCACCTGAGCCTTTCAGTACTTCCGGGCCGATGATACACTCGCACCTTTCTTGTATCAGGCTTAAACCCGAATCGCGACGCATCGGAAAACATAATTTTGTCCCATTGTTCCTGGGTCCATTTTATGCGTTCTCTACACCATTCATATCGAAGAGCGCGATTCCCGTGACGTATTGGTGGGCACCTGATTGGGCGTCGAGCTCGTAGGCCGTACTCATGCAGTCGATTTCGCACAGTTTGACGTAAAGAATATCTAACAATTCAATTTTCTCTTGCTAACTTTATTTAAATGGTTGGTAAAATTATAAAATCAGGACTAAACGTAGCAATTAAAACGCACTTAAATTCAAACAAATTCGCAGTCATTTGAATTTTATGAAAAAAACAAAACATAATCAATTTTTTTTTACAACCAGCCAGTATGTCATCAATAACAAAAAAGTTTACTTACCTATGCACTTTGTTTGAGTAAATACTTAGAAATTAATTAATATAAATGGTAAAATTTGTAATATCACGCATGTTGCTTAGACTTTTTTGATGTGTGTATTTTATTATTTTTCTTCCTAGTCACCTGCAACATTTTTTTTTATCTAAAAAGTACATACACGTCTCATTTAGATTCTTATTATATGTATAGAAGAAGATAAACCAAAAGACAGCCAGTCGTAACAGCATAACCGTCCAGTTATATCCCGCGTTGAGGAATCATTGGTTTTAATTGAAACGGCAATGAGCCCACCTACACAATTATTGTTATCGTATGTCGGATACTTGTCATTTAAATTCATTTAGTTTATTGTTGGCGTAAAATTAAAATCACATGAGCATTGTGCGTGGCTCATGAAATAAACCCGTCGTAAATCTATAGTAATAATATTATAAAGAGGTAGAGTTTGTGAATTTGTGAGTTTGTGACATTGTAAGGGGTAATCTCAGGAACTACTGGTCCGATTTGGAAAATTCTTTCAGTGTTATATAGCTCATTTATCAGGGAAGGGTATAGGCTATATATCATCACGCTAAGACACATAGGAGCGGAGCAGCAATGAAGAATGTTACAAAATCGAGGTATTTTTTCCTTTTCAGAGCTTCCGCTGCGTTTTAGCGCAAAATAACCATTCCACGCTTACGTATTACCGCCCAACGAAGTGGGCACGGGTCGGCTAGTATTCAATAAAAATGATTTATAAATGACACGAAGAAATTCTAGAGTTGTGTCTCTCTTTACAGTTTATAAGGAACGGTTAATTGAAAAATGAACGTCCATCCTCGTTGTGGTTTACAAAATTCATAGCAAAAGATCCAGGAAATTGTTCAGACACTAGTCTCGATTTCTAACTATATATATGTATATATGTAATATGAAATTGTAAAAAAAAAATTGTTGCAGGTGTCTAGGAATAAGTAATAACATTATAATCATTTTTAGAAATGCCTGTCTGTCTGTCGGTTTGCTTGGACACACGTCACTGCTAAAATGTTGCGTTCATGATAAAACCTCTATCCAAGAATATCATAAAGCATATCCACGAATAAGATTTAGTCTTTGTTTCATTAAAATCGGTTCATATTATCAAAAGTTATTGTAATTTTAATAACGACGCGACTTAAGTACGAGAGAAAAGTAGATAGGTAAATGGACTTAACACATTCAAATGATTTTATTAGTCAAGGTTTTTGTTCATTAAGTTCCGCAGCTCCACAGCAAGTGTCTAATATTTTTTTGATGCTCACAATTTAAAGAGGTTAACATAATTTTACTGATTTACCCCGAGCAAGTTGGTTTCAGTATTTCTGATGTAATTCGAACGTTTTAACAAATATTTTCCGCGCATTGTAGTATAGGATGTTGAGTAAAATGTTTCATTTGATAATTCTATTCATCCTTTACTACATCTTCAACTGATTGAAACTGATCTTCTCCTGAAGTAGTGTTTTTTTAAATGTCAAAACGAACCGATGGGTCATTTGATGTTAAGTGATCCCCACCGTCCATAGACACTAGCAACACCAGGGGAGTCGCAAGTGCGTTGCCAGCCTGTGTATGGGGTATGGGGAAGGGAAAGGGAAGGGAGAAGGGAGGTGGGCCTCCGGTGCTCTCACTGACCGAACGAAACGCAACAATGCAAGCACTGTTACTTTACGTCGGTTTTCTGTGAGAGGGTGGTACTACCCCGGGTGAGCAGAACTATTCATGCTGAAACTACGAATGCTACAGCGTGGCTCTACCGCCTACAGTTTAGGCTTGTGATGTCACCTGCAAATAAAGGTCCTAGTGTAGAAGTTTCGCATAATACCTAACGATCTCTTATACAATAAATTCCATAATTGGTACATCTATTTCTAACGCCAATGAACTTGAATGTAAAATATACCTACGTTCTTACGTGTACGTGAAGCTTACGTAACCGCGTAGTACGGTGCGAGCACTCGCTGACGTACTTGTGGCAAGAATGGATACATTTGGAGCGACCGCATGTGTAATGTTACGCATGACAATTTTGACTATCGCACTGGGTAAGCTGACCTTCTACTGAATATTAGAGTTATGAGTGGGGTCTAGATTAATAGGAAGTAAGGTATCCTATATATCCCAATTGTTAGCCCCCTTGCACACGACGAATGACATAGTAACCAATTGGGTACTATTAAAGAACTTGTTAGACAATTTACGGAATCCTGGAGACTGATGATTGGCGTCAATTCGACAGGTAATTTGGTTGAAGGGAGGAGACTTCTAAGCTAGGGCCAGAAATGTAACAGTTGAAACTGACTCGATTGCTGATATTAATTAATCAGCTTCGAATAAATCGCAATAGCATCGAAATATAACTGGACGGAATTTGGGCTGAATAACTCATGAAATAAGCAGGCGTCCACAGTAAATAGAGGTCCTCATTATTGCAGTAACTAATAATGAAATCCGTTATTCATAGGTAGTGGATAACAAGTTATTGAAGATATCATTATTCTACTGTTATTATCGGTACTGATAATGTAGTGGTTATCCCGTGTTATCGCAGCATGCAAAGAAACAGTCCCTATGGAACAAACAGGTATGGAAATTTTGTTGGTATATGTATGTACAATATGTGACTGCAAGTAATGGATTCTTTATTCGAGACCATAATGTTATTGCGTAATATTATATTATTGATTTATAAGATAATAGATAGAGATATTAATATAAACGAAACATTAATGGATGAACTGTGACCGACAAGAAAGAAAATAAAGTAAGAACCAAAGCTTTTGAATCAACAAATGTCAAAATAAAGAATGATCCCACGAAGATTTTTTTTTAATCAAGGTTAAATTGACAACTACGTATCTGCGTATTTTCCACCGGTGTAAGCAATACTTCATGCCAAGGCAATACCTTGTACTACATAAAACGCAAATACGATCTAATATGGTGTACTGCTCTCATCTTTGAATTGGTTCCTGTATCTTCCAGTTTTCTCTTACTATTGCAAAAGACGACGAATCCGAAATATAATGCGAACTTTTCTCCTTAGAATTTCGCAGTGACATAAGGTTTATATTCTACGACGTGTACAAAAAGAAGCGTATTGAGGAACATAACATGCTTTTTTCGTCGTTCCAAACTCACAACTTATCCCAATGACTGGTTGCTTATCACACTAAAATTTTGCAAAATTGCGACAATAGTAAAGTTTTCCTAAGCTTCCTGTTTTGTATGCTGAGATATAGGTTATCCACACAGCTTCCACTAGGAATAGAAAGAAACTGAAATAGGATCTTCAAAAGAGCAACATAAGAGTATAATCATATCTCTGATGTTGCAGTTGTATATAATTGACGGTAACCATATATTGTCACGAAGGCTGACTGCCAATTTACTACACTTTCAATTGACTAAAAACATCTAATTGGATAAAAGCGAGATGAAAATTTGACGTAAATGTGAATAAATGAAACAAGGCCAACATAATGGCTCAGTAAATAACAACCAGTCAAAAACATTAGATATGTTCTAAGCATATTTGATTTTTATCAGGCTTACGCTACACTGATTCGCAGTCACTGACACCTACTTACCAGTGAGTGCACTTCACCGATAAACTTATCAAAGTATTCGAGCCTTGAATCACGAACTATGAATGTAAATAATAAGCACCACGTAATTTCACTGGTGCAATAAACTCCTACACCATGTTAACGAATCTTCTTTGTATAAATAGTTCAGTTGAACTATCGTAAGGGTGATTTTATTCTTTATCAAAATATTTAGCGTTGTGAAGGGTTCATCTACGATTAAAGAGTATTCATTCTTATATCTCCGATCAAGTGGAAGGGTATAAAAAGCGAGTGCACAGGGAGTGGGGAGCATTATCGCTTACATCGTCCGACTGTTCACTTCGTATTAGCAAGCCGAGTACAATTAATATGAAGTCGCCCTTTATGAGGCCACTCTTGGTGACATGATAACCCTGGAGAGCACATGTTTTCTCTGTCTTATTTTTAGTAAATTTGTTTTCATTTCATAACTAGTTTTTACTTGAAATTTTCTGCGTGTTTTTGAATATCTTTAAAAGGTCCCACCCAAGATGTGCTTACTCCAAATTTCATTGCGAGCAATTCACCAGTGTAGTCGTAATAAACAAAGACATTTAATTGCTAATTAATTTTAATGTGTTTGTGTCATGTCTTCTAATTGAGATACTAGTCTTTGTCTATAAGAAAACGAGTTCAGTGATAAACAATATAAAAACAGAAATGATTTCTGTATAGATACAAATGTTTTAGTTGTTTGTTGAAATTGATTAATTTTTAGTTGTTTGTTGAAATTGTGTGATTTTTATAAACGCATAATGTTTTTGTCAACAATAAATACAATCTGTTCCAATGATGTTATAAGTAAAAAGGTATTTTACTTATATTATTGGTCTGTACATATAAATAAAAGCGAAGTGTTTTTGTCTAGGCTATTGTCTGATACAGCTGTATTGTCTAATCTCTATATAGTTCTGTTATATTGAGTGTAGATCTAAAGTATTCAAAATGGAAACGAGGCAGAAGCTACACATGATCAGTAAGCTATATACGACGCTAAGTTACTCGTATATTAATTTATTGTGGACCCGAAATTATAACAATAACCATAAAGGTCTTGTTCACACGTTTTTTTGTTGTCCCGCGACATAAAACAAACAGTACCTTTACTTGGTTATTTTAGATATGCGGCCAATAAGTGTTGAAAAGACATACCTTTTCTTCGAATTAGCATATTAGCTTCGATGCAAAATTGAAAAACTATTTATTATTAAATTTTGTTCGCGTTCCACTCATGTTAATGTTGATCTGAGTTAACTCTCGAAAAGAATACTTTTTCTAGATCTTTTTTGGATCGGTTGAGTAGTTCAAACAACATAGCTTAACAAAGAAACTCGTAATCTTATTATAATATTAGTAAGGAAGTAAGGATTATGGCAAAAGTTGCATTAGACTAAGTACATTAAAAAATGTAATTACTTTAGTCCATATATGTCATCTTTTATGTGGTCTTTCGTAAATAATATGTAATTTCCTAAATACAGTTTAGGTTATATATTACCTAAGCATGTACCTATTGTTTAGAGCTTTCTTTATTTAAAATAATAGTGTAAGACCGTCCGTGCGTTCATAGATTTAGGCCTGGTTAGAATAACGTTGCAACGCTTGCACTTGTAAGCCTGCACACATATGCTGAGGCTTGCATGCTACACTTATTTATTACTTCTCTCATACATCATTTTGTATATATTTGTTGCCTAACCTAAATAATCTTTAATTAAAAAAAAGACAAGACAGTCGTCATTAGCCTCTAAGAGGCCCACTGCAGAGCCGCGGCCGTCTTCCGAAAGAAGGTATGGGGGCATTATCACCACAACAGTCCACGAGGTATTGGCGATTTCAAGCTATGTGAAATCCACCGTTCGATGTTATCCCACATATGGTGGTACTATAAGAACATTTCTCAGGTTCAGGTTTCTTCACGATGGTTTCCTTCGCCGTCGGCCGACGTGTTAACAATGTAAATGAGTAGAGTACGCGAATTCCGAAAAACTCGTTGATGCATGACGGGGTTCGAACGTGCGGACATATTACACTAGTCAAACCATTAGACCAGCACGGCTTTAAAGCGTTACAGTTCAGTGAAATCTAAAAATCAAATAGCCTACAATTATCAACGAAAAATTATATTCTATATAATGATCATAATTCTATGTCGATACGATCACTAGTTTTGACATGATTGAACCTAAAAGGAATTGTATTTTCATTACTGTAGTTCAATTTCTAACAAACGATCTAAAATTAAACTCAAATAAAACACGTAGTCTCCAACAGAAGTATTTTATCGGGTATATTGATTTTTACTGTACCATCTAATTACCAGTAAATTCAATTTTTACCTCGCGCGATACAGTGACACAAAATCTTACATCACTGGGACAACATTACTCATGTCACCTCCACACACGTGCACGCATACACGCTTACACATGCAAGTGGAAGGGTTTTATCTTTTATCCCTTATCAAACTGAAATAGTTTAGAATATTATCCGATACGAAATATATATAAGAGTTGTTGAGTTATGTATGCTTGGTATACATATATGTTTGAACAACTCATATATGTATGAATAGTTAGCTTACATAGGTCGCGAATTGCATGTATCAGGCAACAGCCAAAGCCGAGGTGTGCCGCGCACCCTTGAGCTAGTTGTCAAAATAAAATCGGCTGAGTGCCTTAAGCGCTCGCCTTAGTAGTCCGGTGAAGCTGTTAAGACCTTGATAGGTCAATAGCGTAGTCAGTTCGAAAAAAAAAAGGTTACAGTTCAGTGAAATCTAAAAATCAAATAGCCTACAATTATCAACGAAAAATTATATTCTATATAATGATCATAATTCTATGTCGATACGATCACTAGTTTTGACATGATTGAACCTAAAAGGAATTGTATTTTCATTACTGTAGTTAAATTTGTAATAAACAATCTAAAATTAAAATCAAATAAAAAACACAGAGGCTCCAACAGAAGTATTTTATCGGGTATATTGATTTTTACTGTACCATCTAATTACCAGTAAATTCAATTTTTACCTCGCGCGATACAGTGACACAAAATCTTACATCACTGGGACAACATTACTCATGTCACCTCCACACACGTGCACGCATACACGCTTACACATGCAAGTGGAAGGGTTTTATCTTTTATCCCTTATCAAACTGAAATAGTTTAGAATATTATCCGATACGAAATATATATAAGAGTTGTTGAGTTATGTATGCTTGGTATACATATATGTTTGAACAACTCATATATGTATGAATAGTTAGCTTACATAGGTCGCGAATTGCATGTATCAGGCAACAGCCAAAGCCGAGGTGTGCCGCGCACCCTTGAGCTAGTTGTCAAAATAAAATCGGCTGAGTGCCTTAAGCGCTCGCCTTAGTAGTCCCGTGAAGCTGTTAAGACCTTGATTGGTCAATAGCGTAGTCAGTTCGAAAAAAAAAAACAATTTTTACCAGCGCGTTCTTTGGAGTAACTATTAACAATATATTAAGATATGCTTAGACGAAACTGAAAGGAAGGGTAAAAGGGTTACCTTATATTATTATGATATTGGCCAAGGGCGGTCGACCAATCCCATTATTTGCGTGGGCTTATTACAATATGTTTTCTTTAAAACACGTTTTACGTGTTTTAGGTCGGCGACTCTAAATATGTTATTCATTTGGGAATATGTAATGAGTTTTACGGAGAATTTTCTGAACTATTAATAGCAAAATACATGACTTGTAGTACAATAATTACTATTCTGCTTTGATTATTAATATCAGTGTTAAATAACGTGTGGTTAATATTGGGGTTAATTTGCATTTAATTCTTATTCGGGACAATAAAATTTAGGTATTAAAAAAAGAAGAATAAAGAATATAAATAGGAGTATCATTATTTATGCCGAATGGAAAAATTTGTAGGAATTACTACCTTATGCAATGCATAAATTATCTGAATCATCAACTAGCAATGCTTGCGACTTTGCTGGCGTTGGTACCTTTACAAATAATGATACCATACAAAAATCTTTCCAGTTTATAATAAGAGTTCTATATATATAATATTCCAGTGTATATGTGTTATAAATCTTGTTTTTAATAATAGGTTATCCGATTTTGATGTCTTTTTTGTAGCTACCGATAGATGGCGCTGTTAACAGTATCTAGATTTTATTTTATTTTCAGCCAGATTTTTTATATTCTCTTCCATTGTTCACATAAAAATATCATACAATTCGAAAACTTCAGACTGAACGCATATGAAACCACGGGTTGCAGCTGGGAAGACAAGAAAGAAAGAAATACTTTATGGTTGCAATAACCATACATTGAAATTGAATTACGCAATCAAATTAGAAAAACAATGATACATTTGAAAAATGGAAAAAAAGTCCAACTTTTGTCAAATCTTTTTTTATTTCGAAATGACGACACTGTTAGCATGGTAATAAGGCCTTTACAGTTTCATCGGACTACAATTTGCAAACCCGTTCAGCAAAATGTTCAGTATTACAGCGTCGATTTACAATGGGAGCTCATATGATGGTAAACGGACGCTCAGTCGGTGTATGTAAACTGTAAAAATGGATGTTAGTATTGTCTGAAATGGATAAAATCCAACGCCGTTTGACCGATTACTAAAGTACTAGGTTCACCATAAAACCTCCTTAGTCTTTGTTTCATTAAAATCGGTCCACTCTATCAAAAATTATTGTAATTTGAATGCCGACTTGAGTTAAGTACGAGAGAATCTATATTAATAGTATAAAGCTGAAGGTTTGTTTGTTTGGTCGAACGCGTTAATTTCAGGAACTATTGAAATTCGATTTGAAAAGTTATTTTAGTGTTATATAGCTCATTTATCGAGGAAGGCTATCGTGGAGGCTATCGAGGAAGGCTACATATCATCACGCTAAGACCAATAGGAAGGGAGCACCAATGAAAAATGTTTCAAAATCGTTTTTTTCCTTTCGAGAGCTTCCGCTGCGTATTAGCGTTAGGCCAAAGTAACTATTCCACGCGAACGAAGTCGCGGACAGAAGCTGGTAGGTAATATTTAAACTGGCTCCGACTAATAACACATTTCGATCTTTTTTTTTCTCAGACAGTAATTTGCTATAAAAAATATAATTTTAACTTACTTTTACTAGCACTTTTTTACTGCAGTGTGTATAATAATAATAGCCTTTTATTCCAAAACATAGGGTTACAAGAGGTCCCTAAGTTCGGTGTGCCTTTTGGCATAGGCCTCCTCCAAACCCTCCCAATGGATCCTGTCACTTGCTACTCTCGACCAGAATGATCCCGCTGTCTGTTTTAAGTCATCTTCCCATCTCCTGACTTGACGACCCCAGCCACTTTTACCGTCTCTTGGTTGCCAGAGGGTGACTTGCTTGCTCAATTTGTTAATGGGGTAGCGTAGCAAATGTCCAGCCCATCTCCATTTTTGGACGTCTATCCGGGTAAGAATGTCTGTAAGTTGTGTTCTTGTTCTCATGTCTACATTTCTGACTCTGTCTTTGATTTTTACAGTGTGTATAGTATATTTTAATATATATTACACTAGCTGGCCCGGCAGACGTTGTCCTGCCCTGATTATAAAGAAATCCTGGACAAATTATATACTAAAACGTTCCTCGTGAATCACTTTATCCACTGGTGAAAACCGCATAAAGATCCGTTCAGTAGTTTTTGAGTTTATCGCGAACAGACAGACAGAAAAACCGCATAAAGATCTGTTCAGTAGTTTTTGAGTTTATCGCGAACAGACAGACAGACAGACAGACAGACGCGGTAGGGGACTTTGTTTTATACTATGTAATGATTTATATGTTAGCATTATTATTACTTTTTTTTGTGAACCCTTTTTTTGTGTATTTTTATATTGCCATCAGGTATTTTGAAAATAAAATGTCTCCTAAGGTGTGCAATAAAGAGTTTCTTATTATAATCATAACGACATGAAGTTATTAAAGTTTCAAGGAATTACGATTATTATAAGCAGTACTAGTAGAGCAATGTATGTTTTTTTGCCCTTACCCCATGTGCAAAACAAGGAAAATAAACGGACAAGCAAACATTTATAAGTTTCTTTTTGTTTTTCCTATGAAAAGATTATTAAGACAATAAATAATGTAGACTGAGTCACGGGCATCAGTTATTATTTAATATTGTAACACGAATCAGTAACTTTGTTAATGTATAAAACGTTGGATCAATTTTGATAATTCATCATCAGACGCCGAATAATAAAGGCGGTATCAATCAAAACCGACCGTTAATTGCTGAGGGACCTTTGAGTTAGAACGAACGCTGAATGAAATACGAGTTAGACCCAGTTCAATCGATAGGATGGCACGTCACGAAAGAGACACTCCCTCTAGCCGGGAATTATGCCAGCACGCGAAATCAGAGGGGAAAATATTTTACCTCCAGTTTATAATTATGTATTATGTTTTCATAAAGACTTGGCCCAAATGAAATAATGCGCCAAAAATAGAGAACTTGGTCGGAAAAACTAATTTTTATTAATGTAGTTCACTTTCGTGTTTTTGTTCGGTACATTAATTTGTATAATGCAAAGCTATATATAGGTATTATATATGGATGAATAATAAATTTGTTGTAAGCTTTTGGATTTAATATTTTTATGGTATGAAGTATCAAATAAGTAAATAATTCTGCTCTCTAAAGTTATACTTCTTTTTGAGAAATCTTTCTTTATGAGAAATCGTTCACAGAGAATTTTAATTTAAAATAAATGTAGCGCGCGCTGGATGGAACACATCATGATGTTAGTCGATAATCAAATTTTTTTTAATATTATAGAAACTTAAATGTTATATTTAAGTATAATGTTACCACCCACCGCCGGTGCCTCGTTATGTATTTAATTTCATTGACAGAACTTTTTGTACAAAGATTCTCTAACAGTCGCACCCAAGAAGTATAGCTTCTTACGTGCTTACAAGACTACATAACATTTTTATTGAAGTACGGTGAAGTGACTGTACTGTAAGCGACCGTCAAGACATTCACAATTCATTGGTAACTAAATATATACTGGTTGCCTCCGGAACGTAATAAAGTAAGGTAATAAATACAATTGGCTTTTTATTATTATTGTAGCACGGCAAAGTGACTGCACTGTGCCTGATGGTAAGCACAGTACAATCCAAAAACAACGGCGACCACCGAGTGATACGCCCTCCTCCGGCGGTCGTCGTTGTCATGCCGGCCTGCGTAAATGTCTCCTCACATTACTGTTTGAAGGACCCCATGTTATAGGAAGGAGGGAACACAATAGCCGGGAGATTGTTCCACAGCTTCACGATACGGCAAAAATAAGATGTAGCGAACATTTTAGTTCGTGCCCTGATGGGAGTTATCAAATTGGTTTATCAAATTATTATTATACTTGACAGGTTTTAGCGTTTAATCATAGTCTTACACTCGCACAGCTTATTGGCAAAGATTTGAAACTGAGTCGATCGAGGTAGTATCCAAAGCACTAACAATTGAGCTATGATCGCTTCAACACGGTCCAATGACCACATTCAAGTCAGGTGAAGTTCTTGAACACTCCGTTTAATAAACACAGGTTCATCCTGGATTGTGACACGCTTGGGCATGTTGCTATAGCGGATGTTACGACAATTTTATGTCTTATTACCCAATCATAAGGCCTCTCAGAGTAGGTTGCTATTAAGATTAAACCCGGTGTTACCACAATTTTTTGTCATGGTACCCAGTCATAGGGCCTCTCAAAATAGGCCGTTACTAAGACTAAGTTTGAGTGCCTCCCATGTCACTGTATCGCCAACTACACCTTTATAGCCAGAATACAATAGATTGATCACTGTTATTTTGTGGTAGAAATGGATGGCACCGAAATGGCACCTTATCACAGACTTTCGTATCCTTTAGCCTATTCAGTGATTTAAAATTTATTCTAACACTTGATCTCGCATTAAAAATATGAAGAGATAAAAAACCTGTGAAATATTTGTACCAAATAAACAATAACTGGCGACAGACAAAACAAGAAAAAAAAAATCGAAGACAAAACATATATTAGTCAATGTAGTATTAGAGATTTTAGCGGGATCTTTTTTTTTATATATCATAGGAGGCAAACGAACAGGTGGGTCACCTGATTTTAAGTGTTCACCACCGTCCATAGACACTTGCAACACCAGAGGAGTCGCAAGTACGTTGCCAGCCTGTGTTTTAGGAGAGGGAGAGGGGACGGGGAAGAGGGAAGGGAAGTGGGCCTCCGGCGCTCTCACTGACCGAACGAAACACAACAATGCAAGCACTGTTACTTCACGTCAGTTTTCTATGAGAGAGTGATACTACCCCGAGCGAGCCGACCCATTCATGCTGAAACCAGTAATAGCTTCAGCGTGGCTCTACCACCTACAGAATGAATCTTGGAATGTCACGTAGTGGATTTTATGTTTTATTCATAATCTTGTGTTACTTGGCTCTATATTTGGTAATATTGGTGGTGTTTTACGTAATATAGTTTGGTGGATATGTAATAATAAATACTACTTAATATAAATTTATGCAATTATTAAACATGCACGTTATGTATTTAATTTCGTTGACAGTACTTCTGACTCTTTTTTGTACAATGATTCTCTAACAGTCACACCGAAGAAGTATAGCTTCTCACGTGCTTACAAGACTACATACCGTTTGGAGTACGGTGAAGTGACTGTACTGTAAGCGACCGTCAAGACATTCACAATTCATTGGTAGCTAAATATATACTGATTGCCTGCGGAACGTAATAAAGTAAGGTAATAAGTACAATTGGCTTTTTATTATTATTGTAGCACGGCAAAGTGACTGCACTGTGCCTGATGGTAAGCACAGTACAATCCAAAAACAACGGCGACCACCGAGTGATACGCCCTCCTCCGGCGGTCGTCGTTGTCATGCCGGCCTGCGTAAATGTCTCCTCACATTACTGTTTGAAGGACCCCATGTTATAGGAAGGAGGGAACACAATAGCCGGGAGATTGTTCCACAGCTTCACGATACGGCAAAAATAAGATGTAGCGAACATTTTAGTTCGTGCCCTGATGGGAGTTATCAAATTGGTTTATCAAATTATTATTATACTTGACAGGTTTTAGCGTTTAATCATAGTCTTACACTCGCACAGCTTATTGGCAAAGATTTGAAACTGAGTCGATCGAGGTAGTATCCAAAGCACTAACAATTGAGCTATGAACGCTTCAACACGGTCCAGTGACCACATTCAAGTCAGGTGAAGTTCTTGAACACTCCGTTTAATAAACACAGGTTCATCCTGGATTGTGACACGCTTGGGCATGTTGCTATAGCGGATGTTACGACAATTTTATGTCTTATTACCCAATCATAAGGCCTCTCAGAGTAGGTTGCTATTAAGATTAAACCCGGTGTTACCACAATTTTTTGTCATGGTACCCAGTCATAGGGCCTCTCAAAATAGGCCGTTACTAAGACTAAGTTTGAGTGCCTCCCATGTCACTGTATCGCCAACTACACCTTTATAGCCAGAATACAATAGATTGATCACTGTTATTTTGTGGTAGAAATGGATGGCACCGAAATGGCACCTTATCACAGACTTTCGTATCCTTTAGCCTATTCAGTGATTTAAAATTTATTCTAACACTTGATCTCGCATTAAAAATATGAAGAGATAAAAAACCTGTGAAATATTTGTACCAAATAAACAATAACTGGCGACAGACAAAACAAGAAAAAAAAAATCGAAGACAAAACATATATTAGTCAATGTAGTATTAGAGATTTTAGCGGGATCTTTTTTTTTATATATCATAGGAGGCAAACGAACAGGTGGGTCACCTGATTTTAAGTGTTCACCACCGTCCATAGACACTTGCAACACCAGAGGAGTCGCAAGTACGTTGCCAGCCTGTGTTTTAGGAGAGGGAGAGGGGACGGGGAAGAGGGAAGGGAAGTGGGCCTCCGGCGCTCTCACTGACCGAACGAAACACAACAATGCAAGCACTGTTACTTCACGTCAGTTTTCTATGAGAGAGTGATACTACCCCGAGCGAGCCGACCCATTCATGCTGAAACCAGTAATAGCTTCAGCGTGGCTCTACCACCTACAGAATGAATCTTGGAATGTCACGTAGTGGATTTTATGTTTTATTCATAATCTTGTGTTACTTGGCTCTATATTTGGTAATATTGGTGGTGTTTTACGTAATATAGTTTGGTGGATAAGTGAAGTGGATGGGAAATAATACCAAGGAGCATGGACTGACTTGCCACAAACACTCCCTGGAAAGTTCTAACATAAATATTATTACCTACTAGACAATTGCGGTAATAATCTAATAAAAGATTGGTTACTAAAACAAAATAAAAAATGCAGTATTAGACATCTATACTCAACTTATTTTAAGTATCAATTTGTAACCCCACCGTGTGCACGGGCTAGTTCATAAATAATAAAACACTTGACAATGATGACGAGGATGCGATAACAAGGATAAAGGTGTCCTTTTCTATTGTAACATATTGGGTGCGACGGGATTCACTCGTGGTTTATGGCTGACCTTAATTACGCTTGACAGAAAATCATTGTAATGTCGGTGAACTATCTTGTAATAATTTTCTATCACTTCATATTATAAAACAATGTCCCCACCGCGTCTGTCTGTCCGTGTGTGATAGACAGAGTGATTCACGAGGAAGATTTAAATATATAACTTATCAAGATTTTATGTAAATTGGTTGAAATCATTACATTACACGTCTGTATGTCTGTTCGCTATAAACTCAAAAACGATCGAACGGATTTTCATACGGTTTTCACCAGTAGATAAAGTGATTCATGAGGAAGGTTTAGATATATAATTTGTCAAGGTTCTATTTATTATCAGGGCGGGATAACGTCCACCGGGCCCGCTAATACAAGGATAATTGCTGGAAGTGTCGGAAGAAGTCTAACCGCCTGGGAGGGTTCGTGGAAAACGAATATCTGCTAGTATTAATATAAGTCAATGTTTTTTTTTATTTTTATATAAATAACTGTGCGACGCTTGACCTCAGGCACACCTAAAAGTGAGGACGAGGCCTAGGATATAACGCGTTCACGCGGTAAATGCACATTCAATCTTCTTTTGAAAATTGCTACATCATATGCTTCAGGAAAAACAGACGCAGGCAGCGCATTCCACTCCTTCGCGGTTCGCATAATAAATGATGAAGCGAAGCATATCGTCCGGATGAAGGGTATGTCAACCGCGAATGAGTGGAGGTCTGTACGGCGTCTGATAGTATTTAAATATATAACTTATCAAGATTTTATGTAAATTGGTTGAAATCATTACATTACACGTCTGTCTGCCTGCTGTTCGCTATAACTCGAAAACGATCGAATGGATTTTCATACGGTTTTCACCAGTAGATAAAGTGATTCACGAGGAAGGTTTAGATATATAATTTGTCAAGGTTCTATTTATTATCAGGGCGGAATAACGTCCACCGGGCTCGCTAATACAAGGATAATTGTTGGAAGTGTCGGAATAAGTCAAACCGCCTGGGAGGGTTCGTGGAAAACGAATATCTGCTCGTATTAATATAAGTCAATGTATGTAAGCGTATAACTTCAGAGCTGTGTTGTACGGTGAATCTGCTAAGACCTTGCTAGGTCAATAACGTAGACAGTTTGAAAAAAAAAACTTCAGAGCGGCTGTACCTATACGAGTACTCGCAAATTCTTTCTTTTGTTGCGTGTGCAATTGTGAAGACACGGTTTGCATGAGAGAAACTTTCTAAAATCGTACGAAAAAGTGAGAAAATCTGGGTTGAAAGCAGAAGACAGCAGAGATCTTCAAAAATATTGACAGAGTTTACAGATTGACGTTGAGTGAGCCATTTTATTTATATTACTGTAAAGTTTTGTAATCCGTTCAGTAATTGTTACGTGAAAAATTAACGAATATCCATTCATCTTCACGTTTCTCTTTTATAATATACTAGCAGTGCCCGCGACTATAAGTGATACAGAAGACAGCAGAGATCTTCAAAAATATTGACAGAGTTTACAGATTGACGTTGAGTGAGCCATTTTATTTATATTACTGTAAAGTTTTGTAATCCGTTCAGTAATTGTTACGTGAAAAATTAACGAATATCCATTCATCTTCATGTTTCTCTTTTATAATATACTAGCAGTGCCCGCGACTCCGTCCCCGCGGAACTTAATGAAAAAACTTGACTAATAAAATCATTTGAATGTGTTAAGTCCATTTACCTATCTACTTGTCCCTCGTACTTAAGTCGCGTCGTCATTAAAATTACAATAACTTTTGATAGAGTGAACCGATTTTAATTAAACCAAGACTAAATGTTACTCGAAGATATGCTTTATGATGCGTGTTCAAACAAACAGACAGATAGTTAACAGACAGCAGACATTTTTAAAAATGATTGAAATATATTTTATTACTCAATCCAAGACAACTGCAAAAAAATTTGTCACAAAAATATAAGAAGTACGTACGGACACGTTAGATTTACATTATTATATGTAAAAACTAGCGGGCCTGGCGGATGATGTCCCGGCCTGATAATAAAAAAAAACCTTGGCAAATTATATATCCAAATCTTCCTCATGAGTCAGTTTATCTAGTGGTGAAAACCGTATGAAAATCCGTGCAGTGGTTTTTGAGTTTATCGCGAACAGACGGACAGACGTGGTAGAGAACTTTGTTTTACAATATATAATGATATCCAGTGAGAATAGGCAAAACAAAACGAGGTTTTCTATAAGTAATTCGCGGAACCCTAATGTCTTCCTCGGAACTATTTGTTCTGGGAAATGTACTTAGGAATCATTGCCTTAAAGTATATAGTCAATAAGACCGATGTTCACACGAGTTCCCGATTATCATTCGTTACTAAATACAAACACGACTTATCTATGTTTAATTGTTGATAAGCAAAAACGTTCAAGACTCCGACTTGCATTGTTTTTACACTATCGCTTTCATTTCATTATAAGTAAGTATTAAGTAAGACAGTTCGAAATGTATGCAATCGATGATATGAGTATTTGTTAATTTATTGTATTTTTTATTGCTTTTATTTATGACGTCACTGATAATATTGGACGTGTTTTGTACGGGACTAAACATTAATAATATCATAATAATAATCAATTAGTAATGCACATTGCACAAGTCTGGTTGACGAGGGGAGGCAAGTGTACTTAGTCTGTCTCCCTGTTAGGCAGGAGCCCGGTGGTCACCTTTGGGCCGACTATCCAAGTTTGAGTAGCTAGTACGATCCATTGCCGCCCCAACAAATACGGCCTGTTGGTACACCGTGGGGTTTTAGTCCGTGAGAGTCGGATATAACCCACTCTCTCCCCCCTGGAGGGTGGGTATCCATAAGGGATTCCCCCACGTTAATAAAAAATAGGCTAAACCTTAGGAGTTACTTTAAAATAATGTACTAAGGCATTATATAACTGACTGAATGATCACATTTCACAATGAGCTAAACCCAATTTTAACCGTTCATATAACATGTTTAATTTTTTTAAGATTTCCAGTATTTAAACACTGTGAACAGAGTTCGAATTTTGCCGTCCAATAAGGTTGTTAGGTTTTTATTTTTTTACTAACCTCTGCCCGCGGCTTCGTCCGCGTGGAATAGTTATGCTAATGCTAACACGCAGCGGAAGCTCTCAGAAGGAAAAAACCTCGATTTTGAAACATTAATTTGTGTTCCGCTCCTATTGGCCTTAGCGTAATGATATATAGCCTATAGTTTTTCTCGATACATGATCTATCTAACTCTGAAAGAATTTTTTAAATCGGACCAGTAGTTCCTGAGAATCTTAGCTCGTTCAAGCAAACAAATAAGCTTTATAATATTAGTATACACTACACTTTTCTCTCGTACTTACTTCAAACCATCACTCAAATTACAGTAACTTTTTATAGATTGGAACGATTTTAATAAAACAAAGTCTAAGTTACTCCCGATGATATGCTTTATGATTTTTGAGGTTTTATTGTGAACCCTGTACTTTAGCAACGATGCGTGTTCATACAAACAGACAGACAGACAGACATTTTCAAAAATGATTGAAATGTATTCTATTACTTATTCCTTAATTAACATTTTTTTTTTCACGAAAATAAAAAAGACACATTATATTTATATTTTTATTATATGTATAGAAGATATAGATAGATGATCTTCATATTTGAAATGTAAAATATATGGAGGTATGGATAAGTAACGTGTCATATCAGGAACGGCTAAAATAGGATATAGTTCTTTTTGTAATGTAACAACACAGTCTACATCAACCGAACTTTCATTTATTTATTCCCTTACATATTCAAGGCTGCGACCGGAACGAGAGACTTCAAACTCAAAGAGAAACCGGTATGAGACGACTGACTATGTTTATTTGCATTTTTTTTTATTTGGCATACCTCCTTCACCTTTGGTATATACGTGAACGTAATATATAACTGGAATAACGAATAGCTGATTTAAATTACCGGTAAAATTAGCTCTTGTTTCATAAAATTTAATAAGGCGAATAAATAATATTATAAATACAATGATATTATAACCAAAAAGATAATATTATAAACAAATGGCACGATAACGCACACATACGTAAAGTAATATTGTGACGCCACACTATCTTAGATAAAATGTGGAAGTAAGATGGCATATTCTCTATATCGGTGGTGGAAAAGAAATAGTTATATGTTGCTTAGATATGGGCGGGTTGACGGGGCAGCCTTCAAATACAAGTTAGTTAGCCATGTTTTAAAAAGCCATGTGTAAAAAGCTTTTTACATATAATAACATTGTATAAATATGAAAGTGTGTTTGTTTATTATGCTTTAACGTTTAACCACTCAAGCAATTATTATACACTTTTGCATACACCTTGTAAATGGCACATATAATTAGGTATACTGTTCCCGATAGGTACTTCAAATCTATATTAATACAAGCGAAGCCGCGAGCACAAATGTAGCCAATGGATTGAAGACCTACCAGTTCTATTACGCAATTATTCTGCTGATGATATTTTTAACGCAGACGAAGCGGGTTTATTTTATAAGTGTCTACCCGATAAAACTTTTACCTTAAAAGGTGAGTCTTGTCATGGCGGGAAACTTAGTAAAGAGCGCATTACAATACTTCTAGGTGCTAACATGTCAGGAACTGAATTGCACAAGTCTGGTTGACGAGGGGAGGCAAGTGTACTTAGTCTGTCTCCCTGTTAGGCAGGAGCCCGGTGGTCACCTTTGGGCCGACTATCCAAGTTTGAGTAGCTAGTACGATCCCTTGCTGCCCCAACAAATACGGCCTGTCGGTACACCGTGGGGTTTTATTCCGTGCGAGTCGGACATAACCCACTCTCTCCCCCTGAAGGGTGGGTATCCATAAGGGTTTTCCCCACGTTAATAAAAAAAGGCTAAACCTTAGGAGTTACGTTAAGATAATGTACTAGGGCATTATATAACTGACTGAATGATCACATTTCACAATGAGCTAAACCCAATTTTAACCGTTCATATAACATGTTTAATTTTTTTAAGATTTCCAGTATTTAAACACTGTGAACAGAGTTCGAATTTTGCCGTCCAATAAGGTTGTTAGGTTTTTATTTTTTTACTAACCTCTGCCCGCGGCTTCGTCCGCGTGGAATAGTTATGCTAATGCTAACACGCAGCGGAAGCTCTCAGAAGGAAAAAACCTCGATTTTGAAACATTAATTTGTGTTCCGCTCCTATTGGCCTTAGCGTAATGATATATAGCCTATAGTTTTTCTCGATACATGATCTATCTAACTCTGAAAGAATTTTTTAAATCGGACCAGTAGTTCCTGAGAATCTTAGCTCGTTCAAGCAAACAAATAAGCTTTATAATATTAGTATACACTACACTTTTCTCTCGTACTTACTTCAAACCATCACTCAAATTACAGTAACTTTTTATAGATTGGAACGATTTTAATAAAACAAAGTCTAAGTTACTCCCGATGATATGCTTTATGATTTTTGAGGTTTTATTGTGAACCCTGTACTTTAGCAACGATGCGTGTTCATACAAACAGACAGACAGACAGACATTTTCAAAAATGATTGAAATGTATTCTATTACTTATTCCTTAATTAACATTTTTTTTTTCACGAAAATAAAAAAGACACATTATATTTATATTTTTATTATATGTATAGAAGATATAGATAGATGATCTTCATATTTGAAATGTAAAATATATGGAGATATGGATAAGTAACGTGTCATATCAGGAACGGCTAAAATAGGATATAGTTCTTTTTGTAATGTAACAACACAGTCTACATCAACCGAACTTTCATTTATTTATTCCCTTACATATTCAAGGCTGCGACCGGAACGAGAGACTTCAAACTCAAAGAGAAACCGGTATGAGACGACTGACTATGTTTATTTGCATTTTTTTTTATTTGGCATACCTCCTTCACCTTTGGTATATACGTGAACGTAATATATAACTGGAATAACGAATAGCTGATTTAAATTACCGGTAAAATTAGCTCTTGTTTCATAAAATTTAATAAGGCGAATAAATAATATAATAAATACAATGATATTATAACCAAACAGATGATATTATAAACAAATGGCACGATAACGCACACATACGTAAAGTAATATTGTGACGCCACACTATCTTAGATAAAATGTGGAAGTAAGATGGCATATTCTCTATATCGGTGGTGGAAAAGAAATAGTTATATGTTGCTTAGATATGGGCGGGTTGACGGGGCAGCCTTCAAATACAAGTTAGTTAGCCATGTTTTAAAAAGCCATGTGTAAAAAGCTTTTTACATATAATAACATTGTATAAATATGAAAGTGTGTTTGTTTATTATGCTTTAACGTTTAACCACTCAAGCAATTATTATACACTTTTGCATACACCTTGTAAATGGCACATATAATTAGGTATACTGTTCCCGATAGGTACTTCAAATCTATATTAATACAAGCGAAGCCGCGAGCCAACGCTAGTAAGTCAATATCGTTTTAATTCTGTGCCCAAACAATTTCATTCTGTATTTTATTATATTATATTATTATATTATATTATACCCCTCCCAAGAATTTTAAGCTTTCAAATGTTGAAAAAAAATCGAACTCACATCTCTGAACTGTGCTATGCCTGCCTCACCGAGCTCGTACATTGATACATAAGCTGCTTCTGGTTGCACGAACAACTGGCAGAGCACCATCTCCTCACTTCTGAAGATACCGTCCATCGTGCAAGGTATTTATTTACCTGTGAAAACAAAAATTGTGAAAGAAAGACCACATCGGTAGCATAGTATGATGGTATGGCGTTTCCTAAAGCCTAGTAGGACTCATAAATAACAAATCATATAAATTAAACCTAATACAAAAGGGCATTTAAGACGACAGCTTTGAAAAATAGTCACCATGAATTAGGACGATATAGAACTGCTGATTTAACTGTCCTAGAAGTTAACCAGTACGATGTGAGCCTGATAACTGATTAAACTATAAGCTGTAGCCTTCTGCTTAGTATCTACTGGCAAACTGAAGTAGCTTCACTTGAGAGTCCGTCACCTCCCTTGCGTACATTATCATTTATCAGGTGAGATTGTGGTAAAGTACTTATTTATGCCCGATAAAGAAAACCCTCGTCCCTTTCAAGGTAACTTTTATGAATAGTAAAATAATTATAGACTGATGTTACGAAGATGAAGGAAAGTTGACGGATATAGGAGTAAAGGAACACCGAAAAATATATGAATGGATCGTGTGAAAAATCATCACTACATATTATAAAACAAAGTCCTCTGCTACGTCTGTCTGTCTGTTCGCAATAAACTTAATTAAAAAATTAAGGTTTTTTTTTTAAATTATTATGGTGGAACAATCACCGGACGCGCTAGTATGTGTATAAAAGACGTTAATACTGAGAAGACATCTGATAAAGTGGGATAGGAAAATGAAGTGAGGAGAAACCATCTATCTATCTGCAACGTTAAAGGCTCGGATACATCTCCAATTAATGCAGGGTAAAGATGATCAAACTTTGGGACTACGGAAATAGATAAATCTACGAAATGTAAAGTATTGAGAAAATCAGCTGTCTGCATTACATCGCGAATGAAACGAACATGATTTGCAAATAAATAAAAAAATAAACGATAAACATTTGTTAGAGAGCGGCCATTAAAATCAAATAACACCATTAACCGTTCGAACACTAAATCTTAATCTACAGTTAAACACACGGAGAACATTACCGGACGAGTAACACAAACAAATAAATTCCCGAGACAAAACAAATGTCAAAATTAATCTAAATCCGTAGAGCTAGGTATTGAGAATTCCTCACATAAAGTGGTTCGGTTAGTTAGGCCAGACATTGCGGTGACGTCCCACGCGTTTGGATGTTCACGACTATCCAGACATAATGCAGGGATCTTACAACACTCACCGCTATTTGGCTTTGTGACAAATTATTTCTCACTCTTATATCAGCTGTTTAAAACAGTTCTGCTATAATCATCTGCTATATAATCAGTGCTATGTTTGATTATTGTCGACTAAAGATTTTATCGCTCTCTGAACAGGACATGTTTTTTGTTATGCTTCAAATTCATAGGAATATGTATTCGTTTAGAATGCATACCACTTATTTGGTATTATCACGTACAACAAAGCAGTTGAGGGTAAATCTACACAAGGCTAAAAAGCTACCGCTGTCAAATGAGCATATTATCGTGATGTTTTTTTATAAAATTAGTTTGAATTTAGTGTAAAATAATGTCATTATTATAATGAAAGGCTTAGATAAAAATCTAGATACAATCAGAAACAAAACTTACCATACGAATAATAGCCAAAAAAATTGTCATAGAATGCCATTAACTAATCGAATGACTAGATCTAAAGAAATAACAACAATGATAATGTATCGGTAAACAAAAATTACACTGTTATATAACAAACGCCATGCCATGTTATGAACATTGCCACGAAGGCATTGAACTAATAAGAATTTATATGACTTTTTTTATCCTAATCTAGTATGTTGTTGTTAATAAGGGGTAAACATTAGACCTAAATATTGTATATCAAGTTGCCCATTTTACAATGCAAGCGTATCAAACCTCATCTAAATTATTTTTAGACTAATCCTAATTTTAAATCCTATTGATTCTTTTAATCTGATTTCAATTGATGGTGTACCTTAAGATGGTATTCACTCACTGTAGAATTCGAACGAAAGCTATAATCGCTTGAGACATTAAAGCGTAAAGTAAAATTTGTAATGGTATAATATATTTTTTTCCTTTTTATTGTACAATGGCAAAATTACGACACGGTGTATCTCTGAATACCATATATATATTTTATTGTTTAACAATCTCACCTTATGTTAAAGGATTGTTTAATATGGTAACTACGCGAAACCTAGAAACCACACTGAAGCTATTACTGGTTTCAGTATGAATGGGTTGGCTCCGGGGTAGTACCACCCTCTCACAGGCAACCGACGTGAAGTAACAGCACTTGCATTGTTGCGTTTCGTTCGGTCAATGAGAGCGCCGGATAACCCACCTCCCCTCCTCCTTCCCCTTCCCCCCTCCAAAAATAGGCTAAACCTTAGGAGTTACTTTAAAATAATGTACTAAGGCATTATATAACTGACTGAATGATCACATTTCACAATGAGCTAAACCCAATTTTAACCGTTCATATAACATGTTTAATTTTTTTAAGATTTCCAGTATTTAAACACTGTGAACAGAGTTCGAATTTTGCCGTCCAATAAGGTTGTTAGGTTTTTATTTTTTTACTAACCTCTGCCCGCGGTATGTTGGTAAGAGTACTTTTAGAGTATAGCTCGATGTTGGTAACAGTGATGGCAAATTATATTATGTACTAGCTTCTGCCCGCGACTTCGTCCACGTGGAATAGTTAATTTGGGTTAACGCTAATACGCAGCGGAAGCTCTCAAAAGGAATAAAAACCCCGATTTTGAAACATTCTTCACTGGTGCTCCGCACCTCTTGGTCTTAGAGTGATGATATATAGCTTATATCCTTCCTCGATAAATGCGCTATATAATAATGAAATAATTTTTCAAACCGGACCAGTAGAGTTCAGATTACTATATAGCTATATAACTCTTCTTGCTTGTATTCATCACTTCATTCATTACATCTTCGAGACACTTTACTTTCGAGTTTCCATCCGAAGTAAGTGTCTAATTATCAAAAGTAATTACTAATCGTTTTTTTTTTATTTCAATTATTGTGTGACTTTTAACAGAAAAACATACTCCGTAAAACAAAACATTGAAAGTATTCATGTTTTATATTACAATTACATAATAATTATCTAAATATCGTATCTTAAAAACCGTGGAGACACACTAAAGCGTGCACGATTTCAGCATGAAAATACATGACTTCGAAAGGCATTTGGGAAACCGCCAGTTGTAAACGTAAAGCCGCTCGGCTATGAGCTATGGAAACGATTTTCATAATTTCTAATTAACTATTTTACTTAGAGATATCGTTATAAGGAATCATTTGTTAGTACAAGTGAAACTAAAGTTTAAATGTTTGCTTTGCACTCGCAACGATTGCGTAGGTATTATATTTTAGTGTCGTATATTTTAAGCTTATAATTGTGATGGTGTTTACTTTTTGTACGTAAGAGGATGTCCTTCTATTTGCTGATAACAAATTCTAATAAACGAATAATTTGTGAAGGCATTGTAATATCCAAATACATTATTTTTGTAATATATAACTGGAATAACGAATAGCTGATTTAAATTACCGGTAAAATTAGCTCTTGTTTCATAAAATTTAATAAGGCGAATAAATAATATAATAAATACAATGATATTATAACCAAACAGATGATATTATAAACAAATGGCACGATAACGCACACATACGTAAAGTAATATTGTGACGCCACACTATCTTAGATAAAATGTGGAAGTAAGATGGCATATTCTCTATATCGGTGGTGGAAAAGAAATAGTTATATGTTGCTTAGATATGGGCGGGTTGACGGGGCAGCCTTCAAATACAAGTTAGTTAGCCATGTTTTAAAAAGCCATGTGTAAAAAGCTTTTTACATATAATAACATTGTATAAATATGAAAGTGTGTTTGTTTATTATGCTTTAACGTTTAACCACTCAAGCAATTATTATACACTTTTGCATACACCTTGTAAATGGCACATATAATTAGGTATACTGTTCCCGATAGGTACTTCAAATCTATATTAATACAAGCGAAGCCGCGAGCCAACGCTAGTAAGTCAATATCGTTTTAATTCTGTGCCCAAACAATTTCATTCTGTATTTTATTATATTATATTATTATATTATATTATACCCCTCCCAAGAATTTTAAGCTTTCAAATGTTGAAAAAAAATCGAACTCACATCTCTGAACTGTGCTATGCCTGCCTCACCGAGCTCGTACATTGATACATAAGCTGCTTCTGGTTGCACGAACAACTGGCAGAGCACCATCTCCTCACTTCTGAAGATACCGTCCATCGTGCAAGGTATTTATTTACCTGTGAAAACAAAAATTGTGAAAGAAAGACCACATCGGTAGCATAGTATGATGGTATGGCGTTTCCTAAAGCCTAGTAGGACTCATAAATAACAAATCATATAAATTAAACCTAATACAAAAGGGCATTTAAGACGACAGCTTTGAAAAATAGTCACCATGAATTAGGACGATATAGAACTGCTGATTTAACTGTCCTAGAAGTTAACCAGTACGATGTGAGCCTGATAACTGATTAAACTATAAGCTGTAGCCTTCTGCTTAGTATCTACTGGCAAACTGAAGTAGCTTCACTTGAGAGTCCGTCACCTCCCTTGCGTACATTATCATTTATCAGGTGAGATTGTGGTAAAGTACTTATTTATGCCCGATAAAGAAAACCCTCGTCCCTTTCAAGGTAACTTTTATGAATAGTAAAATAATTATAGACTGATGTTACGAAGATGAAGGAAAGTTGACGGATATAGGAGTAAAGGAACACCGAAAAATATATGAATGGATCGTGTGAAAAATCATCACTACATATTATAAAACAAAGTCCTCTGCTACGTCTGTCTGTCTGTTCGCAATAAACTTAATTAAAAAATTAAGGTTTTTTTTTTAAATTATTATGGTGGAACAATCACCGGACGCGCTAGTATGTGTATAAAAGACGTTAATACTGAGAAGACATCTGATAAAGTGGGATAGGAAAATGAAGTGAGGAGAAACCATCTATCTATCTGCAACGTTAAAGGCTCGGATACATCTCCAATTAATGCAGGGTAAAGATGATCAAACTTTGGGACTACGGAAATAGATAAATCTACGAAATGTAAAGTATTGAGAAAATCAGCTGTCTGCATTACATCGCGAATGAAACGAACATGATTTGCAAATAAATAAAAAAATAAACGATAAACATTTGTTAGAGAGCGGCCATTAAAATCAAATAACACCATTAACCGTTCGAACACTAAATCTTAATCTACAGTTAAACACACGGAGAACATTACCGGACGAGTAACACAAACAAATAAATTCCCGAGACAAAACAAATGTCAAAATTAATCTAAATCCGTAGAGCTAGGTATTGAGAATTCCTCACATAAAGTGGTTCGGTTAGTTAGGCCAGACATTGCGGTGACGTCCCACGCGTTTGGATGTTCACGACTATCCAGACATAATGCAGGGATCTTACAACACTCACCGCTATTTGGCTTTGTGACAAATTATTTCTCACTCTTATATCAGCTGTTTAAAACAGTTCTGCTATAATCATCTGCTATATAATCAGTGCTATGTTTGATTATTGTCGACTAAAGATTTTATCGCTCTCTGAACAGGACATGTTTTTTGTTATGCTTCAAATTCATAGGAATATGTATTCGTTTAGAATGCATACCACTTATTTGGTATTATCACGTACAACAAAGCAGTTGAGGGTAAATCTACACAAGGCTAAAAAGCTACCGCTGTCAAATGAGCATATTATCGTGATGTTTTTTTATAAAATTAGTTTGAATTTAGTGTAAAATAATGTCATTATTATAATGAAAGGCTTAGATAAAAATCTAGATACAATCAGAAACAAAACTTACCATACGAATAATAGCCAAAAAAATTGTCATAGAATGCCATTAACTAATCGAATGACTAGATCTAAAGAAATAACAACAATGATAATGTATCGGTAAACAAAAATTACACTGTTATATAACAAACGCCATGCCATGTTATGAACATTGCCACGAAGGCATTGAACTAATAAGAATTTATATGACTTTTTTTATCCTAATCTAGTATGTTGTTGTTAATAAGGGGTAAACATTAGACCTAAATATTGTATATCAAGTTGCCCATTTTACAATGCAAGCGTATCAAACCTCATCTAAATTATTTTTAGACTAATCCTAATTTTAAATCCTATTGATTCTTTTAATCTGATTTCAATTGATGGTGTACCTTAAGATGGTATTCACTCACTGTAGAATTCGAACGAAAGCTATAATCGCTTGAGACATTAAAGCGTAAAGTAAAATTTGTAATGGTATAATATATTTTTTTCCTTTTTATTGTACAATGGCAAAATTACGACACGGTGTATCTCTGAATACCATATATATATTTTATTGTTTAACAATCTCACCTTATGTTAAAGGATTGTTTAATATGGTAACTACGCGAAACCTAGAAACCACACTGAAGCAACACAGGCTGGCAACGCACTTGCGACTCTATTGGTGTTGCAAGTATCTATGGACGGCGGTGATCACTTAACATCAGGTGACCCACAAGTTCGTTTGCCTCCTATGATATAAAAAAAAATGAACATAGAACTGTCGATTTCTCAGTTTGAAATCGAATTCGCCAATACGTCGTAGGCTGACATGCTGATTATGCCCATATATTCCTTTGGGAAGAGGCCTATAGCTAATGCTAACACGCAGCGGAAGCTCTCAGAAGGAAAAAACCTCGATTTTGAAACATTAATTTGTGTTCCGCTCCTATTGGCCTTAGCGTAATGATATATAGCCTATAGTTTTTCTCGATACATGATCTATCTAACTCTGAAAGAATTTTTTAAATCGGACCAGTAGTTCCTGAGAATCTTAGCTCGTTCAAGCAAACAAATAAGCTTTATAATATTAGTATACACTACACTTTTCTCTCGTACTTACTTCAAACCATCACTCAAATTACAGTAACTTTTTATAGATTGGAACGATTTTAATAAAACAAAGTCTAAGTTACTCCCGATGATATGCTTTATGATTTTTGAGGTTTTATTGTGAACCCTGTACTTTAGCAACGATGCGTGTTCATACAAACAGACAGACAGACAGACATTTTCAAAAATGATTGAAATGTATTCTATTACTTATTCCTTAATTAACATTTTTTTTTTCACGAAAATAAAAAAGACACATTATATTTATATTTTTATTATATGTATAGAAGATATAGATAGATGATCTTCATATTTGAAATGTAAAATATATGGAGATATGGATAAGTAACGTGTCATATCAGGAACGGCTAAAATAGGATATAGTTCTTTTTGTAATGTAACAACATAGTCTACATCAACCGAACTTTCGTTTATTTATTCCCTTATATATTCAAGGCTGCGACCGGAACGAGAGACTTCAAACTCAAAGAGAAACCGGTATGAGACGACTGACTATGTTTATTTGCATTTTTTTTTATTTGGCATACCTCCTTCACCTTTGGTATATACGTGAACGTAATATATAACTGGAATAACGAATAGCTGATTTAAATTACCGGTAAAATTAGCTCTTGTTTCATAAAATTTAATAAGGCGAATAAATAATATAATAAATACAATGATATTATAACCAAACAGATGATATTATAAACAAATGGCACGATAACGCACACATACGTAAAGTAATATTGTGACGCCACACTATCTTAGATAAAATGTGGAAGTAAGATGGCATATTCTCTATATCGGTGGTGGAAAAGAAATAGTTATATGTTGCTTAGATATGGGCGGGTTGACGGGGCAGCCTTCAAATACAAGTTAGTTAGCCATGTTTTAAAAAGCCATGTGTAAAAAGCTTTTTACATATAATAACATTGTATAAATATGAAAGTGTGTTTGTTTATTATGCTTTAACGTTTAACCACTCAAGCAATTATTATACACTTTTGCATACACCTTGTAAATGGCACATATAATTAGGTATACTGTTCCCGATAGGTACTTCAAATCTATATTAATACAAGCGAAGCCGCGAGCCAACGCTAGTAAGTCAATATCGTTTTAATTCTGTGCCCAAACAATTTCATTCTGTATTTTATTATATTATATTATTATATTATATTATACCCCTCCCAAGAATTTTAAGCTTTCAAATGTTGAAAAAAAATCGAACTCACATCTCTGAACTGTGCTATGCCTGCCTCACCGAGCTCGTACATTGATACATAAGCTGCTTCTGGTTGCACGAACAACTGGCAGAGCACCATCTCCTCACTTCTGAAGATACCGTCCATCGTGCAAGGTATTTATTTACCTGTGAAAACAAAAATTGTGAAAGAAAGACCACATCGGTAGCATAGTATGATGGTATGGCGTTTCCTAAAGCCTAGTAGGACTCATAAATAACAAATCATATAAATTAAACCTAATACAAAAGGGCATTTAAGACGACAGCTTTGAAAAATAGTCACCATGAATTAGGACGATATAGAACTGCTGATTTAACTGTCCTAGAAGTTAACCAGTACGATGTGAGCCTGATAACTGATTAAACTATAAGCTGTAGCCTTCTGCTTAGTATCTACTGGCAAACTGAAGTAGCTTCACTTGAGAGTCCGTCACCTCCCTTGCGTACATTATCATTTATCAGGTGAGATTGTGGTAAAGTACTTATTTATGCCCGATAAAGAAAACCCTCGTCCCTTTCAAGGTAACTTTTATGAATAGTAAAATAATTATAGACTGATGTTACGAAGATGAAGGAAAGTTGACGGATATAGGAGTAAAGGAACACCGAAAAATATATGAATGGATCGTGTGAAAAATCATCACTACATATTATAAAACAAAGTCCTCTGCTACGTCTGTCTGTCTGTTCGCAATAAACTTAATTAAAAAATTAAGGTTTTTTTTTTAAATTATTATGGTGGAACAATCACCGGACGCGCTAGTATGTGTATAAAAGACGTTAATACTGAGAAGACATCTGATAAAGTGGGATAGGAAAATGAAGTGAGGAGAAACCATCTATCTATCTGCAACGTTAAAGGCTCGGATACATCTCCAATTAATGCAGGGTAAAGATGATCAAACTTTGGGACTACGGAAATAGATAAATCTACGAAATGTAAAGTATTGAGAAAATCAGCTGTCTGCATTACATCGCGAATGAAACGAACATGATTTGCAAATAAATAAAAAAATAAACGATAAACATTTGTTAGAGAGCGGCCATTAAAATCAAATAACACCATTAACCGTTCGAACACTAAATCTTAATCTACAGTTAAACACACGGAGAACATTACCGGACGAGTAACACAAACAAATAAATTCCCGAGACAAAACAAATGTCAAAATTAATCTAAATCCGTAGAGCTAGGTATTGAGAATTCCTCACATAAAGTGGTTCGGTTAGTTAGGCCAGACATTGCGGTGACGTCCCACGCGTTTGGATGTTCACGACTATCCAGACATAATGCAGGGATCTTACAACACTCACCGCTATTTGGCTTTGTGACAAATTATTTCTCACTCTTATATCAGCTGTTTAAAACAGTTCTGCTATAATCATCTGCTATATAATCAGTGCTATGTTTGATTATTGTCGACTAAAGATTTTATCGCTCTCTGAACAGGACATGTTTTTTGTTATGCTTCAAATTCATAGGAATATGTATTCGTTTAGAATGCATACCACTTATTTGGTATTATCACGTACAACAAAGCAGTTGAGGGTAAATCTACACAAGGCTAAAAAGCTTTCCGCTGTCAAATGAGCATATTATCGTGATGTTTTTTTATAAAATTAGTTTGAATTTAGTGTAAAATAATGTCATTATTATAATGAAAGGCTTAGATAAAAATCTAGATACAATCAGAAACAAAACTTACCATACGAATAATAGCCAAAAAAATTGTCATAGAATGCCATTAACTAATCGAATGACTAGATCTAAAGAAATAACAACAATGATAATGTATCGGTAAACAAAAATTACACTGTTATATAACAAACGCCATGCCATGTTATGAACATTGCCACGAAGGCATTGAACTAATAAGAATTTATATGACTTTTTTTATCCTAATCTAGTATGTTGTTGTTAATAAGGGGTAAACATTAGACCTAAATATTGTATATCAAGTTGCCCATTTTACAATGCAAGCGTATCAAACCTCATCTAAATTATTTTTAGACTAATCCTAATTTTAAATCCTATTGATTCTTTTAATCTGATTTCAATTGATGGTGTACCTTAAGATGGTATTCACTCACTGTAGAATTCGAACGAAAGCTATAATCGCTTGAGACATTAAAGCGTAAAGTAAAATTTGTAATGGTATAATATATTTTTTTCCTTTTTATTGTACAATGGCAAAATTACGACACGGTGTATCTCTGAATACCATATATATATTTTATTGTTTAACAATCTCACCTTATGTTAAAGGATTGTTTAATATGGTAACTACGCGAAACCTAGAAACCACACTGAAGCTATTACTGGTTTCAGTATGAATGGGTTGGCTCCGGGGTAGTACCACCCTCTCACAGGCAACCGACGTGAAGTACCTTCCCCCCTCCCCCTCCCCCAAACACAGGCTGGCAACGCACTTGCGACTCTATTGGTGTTGCAAGTATCTATGGACGGCGGTGATCACTTAACATCAGGTGACCCACAAGTTCGTTTGCCTCCTATGATATAAAAAAAAAGAACATAAATTCACCTTCTACGTAAACGAAGTCGCGGGCAAGAGCTAGTTAATAATATACAGCATATCAAATCAATCTTAGAAGATATAAAATTATAAAGTGTAGCTATAGCAGAAAATGTATCATCTTCATCAGCCTGTAAAAGACCCACTACAGGGCTATAGGCCTCTTCCCAAAGGAATATATGGGCATGATACATTTTCTGCTATAGCTACACTTTATACATAATTCGAAAACGATACATTGCGAAAAAGAATAACTGTAATAACGCATTTGAAGCGACGATGGCCCAGTTGGTAGCGTTTTCGGACACCGCATCGATTGATTAGGTTCGAATCCTAGTAACCAAGTCAGAGCTTTTTGGTGAAGGAAAATATCGCCATGAAACCATGATGGTAGGACTTCTTCTTTTAAGTTCTAAGTCTGCTATCATCCTCACCTTGAAAATCTATTGCCAAGCACTTGTTAGCGTGTTTCGGTAGGTGCCCTTGAGAGCCAATCCTCCATTTATGTTTAGCGTGTTCACATCCGCTATTTTACATCAGATGATGAGATTGTGTTCTATAACTCGACATAAGGCAACGTTGAATTACATTTTCTTATTAACCTTCATAGTATAACGCAAATAAAGCCACAGGCATTTCCCATTCTAATATAGGTATTTCATTCTAGGCTAAGCACCATTTGCAATATGTCTGGTCTGTCTGGAATTAACTCATCTCTGTGCATCCATTAAAAACGTTTGTGACATTTATCTAATATATTCTAAATATTATATATATATTTGTTAAAAAGATAAACCAGATCCAGTTTCTTGCCGGTTCTTCTCGATGACTGGGTTGTTTTCCGAACCGGTGGTAGTTTTGACTCTCGTAAGTGCCGTTTTAGGGCCTAAATTGAATAAAGTGTTTTTAATTTTCATTTTGAATATAGTAAATAAATGGTTAATAGACACACATATTGTAAATATATATAAAATCTAAATATAAAACATATTTAGTACACTAAATAACTATATCCACTAAGATGGGTCATAAAAAAAGTGTCTTTTTGATGCAAATTGTGAGAGAATAAAGAACAAAGTCAACGAAACATCGATAACCTACGGTTCAATCTTACAAGGTTATGTACCCTCAAATTTTTATTCTTATTTCAATATAAGCATTCCATAGCGAGTTAAATATTGACGCTAACATGTTATATCCAACCATCAACAGTATAAAACAGTTAAAAATATAAGCTATGAAAAAAACATAGAACATCAAAATCATCAATAAACGACCACACTTAAGCTCCGTCATCACTATCATCAGTCGAATTCTGAGATCATTCCAATTCTAACTGAGACGTCGGCGGCCGAGCGAACGGATGACGTGAATTAACACAGACCCAATTCCCAGGCAGACTTGCATCAAGACGACGCTAGGCATTGTATTTTTATATCTGGACACCATCCAAATAGTACTCACAGTGATTTATCAGAAATTATTACACCGACACCCATTGATACAGATTCTAAATTCCATTTCGATAACTTTGATTCGAATATTAACCGATGATTGTATAATTAATTTGGAATATATATTCCAATTTATTTTTACTTCATACCTTATCTTTGGTATGTAAACAATACGTTTTTTCAATGAGTCAATGAAACTTAGTTAAATATTATTAATAACTTAAACATTTTTATTAGTTTGAATTACTTACAAGGGTATTAGAAAATCCGATTAAAGTATCGAGAAGCACATTAGTTCACTTTAAATTTGTCATATAGTTTCGGTTATTAGATTTTTTTTTGTCACCACAAACCAACCGGACGATCGTTTCACTCGCCCGATACGCGGGTACTGCAGGAATTATTTATAGGGTTACCAGACGTGCGGTGTTAAATTCCGAGAATACATTTTAATTGCTAAATATTTTGTTATATAATATTCCGCCAGCGTGTTCTTACGGCTATAACGTTCATTAAAACAATCGTGAATAACGTTTCGATTTGTTGTTGTTCTGTTCGAGTTTTACTAAATCGACCTTGAGTATTGTTTAAAATTAAAGACTAGTTCTCGTTTGTTATATAATAATTTACTATCTTCTGTATGTGAGAAAATCCATGCTCAGCAGTGAGATGATTTTTATAGATTCTACTTGGGTAGAACATAAGCATAGCATTTAAGTGTAAACATGGTGCAGTACTAAAAGAACACCGAATCTCAGTCAAAAATATAGTCTCGATGGTTGATTGAAGACTGTAATACTATAAGAAAGTGGGTATACTGAATGTAATAATAACTAGGGATTACTGATTTTATGTATCTTCGAGACGGATTTATGCGTTTAATTATAGGTAAGGTTAAGATTATGCATATTTATTTACATGCATACTTTATATGTAGCTTAATATACCAGATTATGTCATTCGTAGCAGAAGAAACATATTGCGATAAACCAAACAGCTCCTTAGAACGATTACTGTGATACTCATTACAAAATACATTTAACGAGGCTATGCCCCTTCGTAGATGAAGTGGTTTGAGTTTATAGTGACGTAACTAGAACTTCATTGAGAAACTGATTGATAGAAATCTTCATGTACCGAAAAAATATTATGCCTATAGAGACTACTCTTTCACTCTGTTTTTTTCTTTTGCATACGAGTGTATGTATTGAAATTTATGCAGACAAGCATTCTGAAATGTCGGTTGTATAACTCTATACTGAATGCGTGGAAATATAATTGAAGCCTATTTTTATTTAGTATTTTAATTATAAATCAATCCACTGTTTTATATTTTGAAATAAAGAAACAACATTTATTTGCAACACACATAAGTACATATGAATACACGTACAATAAAAAAAAACATACGTATAAACAATGAAAAATAGAAATACAAATTGATGGTTGTGTGTGTGGCAAATGGGCCCCGAGTCAGCGTGCGTGCTATTGGAGGTTAGTCCTTCAGCGTTAATTTTCACTTAAGACCCAGAGTGTCGATTAAATATGAAATATATTTTTTTTATAAAATATTAAATAAAACAGTTTGTTTGATTATTTACTTTACTTTAGGGAACTCCATTCCTGACGGGTGTCCTTTGGTCGTAAACAATTTTTCTACTATTAGTTTCCATTAATAGTATAACCGTGAGTAAATCTTCAATAGACGGTAACATTGTCGTATCACACCGATTTGACTTGTGTCAGTAATGTAATGTACGTTAAGGTGAAATGATGGTATAAGTCATTTAACGTCATGTCAGACTGTGGTAAGAACAAGCCTGTAATTACATAGTATATCGTAATAGATCGATTTTTAACAGTGACAATGTTTTTCGGTGTTTAATAGTTTCCAAGGCATAAGTTTTGACATTGAAATCAAACCTGTATTTTACCAGATATTACTAAAATAGAATAAAACTGGTATCGATGAAGTTTAATGAAAAGTTTAGTAATATTTTTCCAATGAACAAAATTAAAATAACTTCTGGAATGAAAGTAATATGTCATGTAGAAAATATTTTCAATACTTCCGAATATTTTGAATAGTTGGCAACATTACCAATTAGTATTGTGCCAAATGCGATTGCCACCCGCGTGCTCTCAATCTACTAATATAAAATTTGTGTATGTTTGTGTCATCTAATAAAATTCATTAACACATCAATAGACTATCAGCCCGGATGCCGATTCAATTGTTTAAATTGGTAATTAGGTTTTCATATAAATGAAACTACAGATAACGGACAAAATGTCCAGTGTTGTAACGCTAAAAAATAATTTCTACAGTAGCGAGAGCAATGTGGCTATTCAAAAAATTAAATCGATTGCTCGGAATGTTATTTTATAAAATATTCACGATTCAAAAATTATGTAAAGATTGTCGTTTCTTTTATCGGAGCGACATTCCACAGTTGGTTTGTCTGAATGTTTTTTCTTCGTTGGAAACCTCGTTTGATTTTTTCTTAAGCTAGCCTGTACTTCACAGTATGTTAAGTGTTTACAAACTACTTTTTCTTGCTCGACATAAATAAATAAGATTTGTTAATACATTTCATGAAACTTGTGTAATATTTGAAGTTCTTTATAAGAAGTTTTAATAAATATTACTTATGTGATTTTATTTTATTGTAAAATCCAAAAAATATATTAATAAATGGTGTTGTTGGTGAGATGAGACTTGATCATCTAACATTTAATTTGTTTCTAGGGGTCATTATAGTCTATAGCTACTTATAGTTAATTCCAAATTGAACTAAATTACTCAGGGCAACTAATAGGGCAGGGTGTAAGGGGTGTCAAATAACATCTAAGAATTGAGACATCCAAGCCAACCTCAGCTGCACGTGGTGTGCCCTGCTGAATAACGAACGAGGCAATGGCGATAGCGGGGTGGTAGGGTTTTACAGCGTGACTGGGTCGCAACCACCATGTATATGGCGAAAAAGCCCGTCATAGTGATTCGCTTTTGCGGGTCGCGTTTCGGGATCAGCCTGTGCATATCCAGCCTTTGGCAGGCCGGCATGACAGCGACGACCGGCAATGGACAGTATGTACTCGTTGGTCGCCATTGTTTTTGGATTGTACTATGCTTACCATCAGGCATAGTGCAGTCACTTTGCCGTGCTACTATAAAAAAAAATAATAACGCGTTCCAAAGCATTGAATTAAAAAAATCCTGTGGTGTTGTATGTCACCATATGCCATTCAGACTGGAATGTAGCAGAACGCACACTGCTTTGCGACAGTACAAATAGTTATACAGTAGTAAAACAATACACTATCTTCTTTTTCATATTTTGGCGCTGCTGAAGCTTTTGCCAATGTCAGAATTCAATTCTATTTTCGATATTCGAGTTGACACCGCTCCAGAACTATTGCAGATAGAAAGTACTAAAAATTGTTTTCGGCAACAATGGATTTGTACAAATTCATTTTTATATTACAGCATATTACAAACGCGGTGACTTGTTAAGTCTATCTCTATTTATTAGTAACATTTTAGTTAAAAAAGAATAGCTTTTAGTGAATAATTTTTATAATTTAATTATTTTGATACACTTTGAGTACAATATTTCATCAGCTAACTCGCCCGCCAGTATTATAATATTTTTAAATTTGGTTCGGCATATCACGTTTTTGTATACTATAAGGCGCGAACGACGTATCTGCCACTGTCAATATCGTATTCATATGGTCGTGACAAATAAATTCGAAATTATTCATATCTTTTTCAATATTGAGTCTTTATTATTTGTTAAAAACATTATGCATAATCCTAATTATATCATGTTTCACGTAATAATAGCCATTTTATTAAAGAAAATACGAAATAGCACAAGTCAGGTACATTTGTCCAGACTATCGATTTAAAATAACACCAATTTATCATAATATTGCATAAATATAACGTACATAAGTATGTAGATTAAAAATAAACACGATACGATGAATCGAAATCTCGCCGAAAACGCCAGCATTATATCTCTTCTTCCTATTTGGTGAGCGTCTATCGTCCGACTAGACAGCGTTCGGTCAGAAGAAAAATGTGTATATAATAATATATTGGAATACTCGGAACACAAACAACTTCATACATATAATTTATAACCAAACGTTAGACTTTATTAACAATGAAGTTGTTTATAATAATAATCGACCTTGCCCCCTTTATCGGCGTTTCGTAATAGTTTATATGCTATGTTTTCATGCAACAATGATGCTATTTATGTAAATTTTGTCCAAATAACACAATCATCGGCTTCATATATTTATACCACAGTCTCACCTGTCTTCTACATCTATATATATAATAGGAATGAAATCTAACGTGGCTGTAATTTTACAATTTTGTGGAAAAAATTGTTGCAGGTATCTTGAAGTAATAAAATACATTTCAATCATTTTTTGGTCTGTCTGTTTGTTTAAACACGCATCACTGCTAAAGTATTGCGTTCACGGTAAAACCCCTGGGAGTAACTTTTATTCTTGATTTCATTAAAACCGGTTCAGTCTATCAAAAGTTATTGTAATTTTAACGACGACGCGAATAAGTACGAGTGAAAAGTAGATAAGTATACATTTAAATTATTTTCTTAGTCAGTGTTTTTTCTTACATTAGGATCCACGTGGACGGAGTCGCGGGCACAGCTAGTGTTAAATAAGAATGTAAATAAGATAGCAGCATATTAAACATAGACAGGAAGTGGCTGTTAAGTATAGTTGCCGGAACACACATACAAGCGCTAGGCAACAGATTTTCAAGAGTGATGGTCAGTCAGGCGAACATTAGAAAATGTCTTACCATGATGATAAGGTATCATAACGATGGTTTCCTTCACTGATAGCTGGGGATCATTGTATCATTCGTGCACATGAGCTGTCATTATTTTAGACTTGGTTTGAATACTACTGTCTTCCTTTTGCATTGTTTATTTAATGTCAACAAAACTGAGTTGTATGAACAGAAATGGACACGAACCCTTTTATATGCGAACACATAATATAAGAAAACAAAGTCATAGTATAAATACAAAGAAAAAATAAATTATATTAAACATTTAAATAAATTGCATTGATGCATATTTAAAAGAGGGAAGGTGAATATGTATTTTATGCTTGTCTAAGATCCTTTATACATACTAACGCGCTAATCTCAGGAATTACTGGTCCGATTTGAAATTCTTTTAGTGTTAGAAAGCTCACTTATTGAAGAAGGCTATATGCTATATATCACCACGCTAAGACCAATAGGAGCGGAGCATCAATGTTGAATGGTTGAAAATCGAGCTTAACGTACGTATTATTTAAAAATATTTTTACCTTCTACGTAAACGAAGCCGCGAGTTAGAGTTAGCGTTAGCCCAAAGTAACAACGAATATTCCAAGCGAACGAAGTCGCGGGCAGAAGCTAGTTCTATATATAACGTCTCCTTAGTTCAGAGTGATTTGAGGAACTTTATAAAATTTTTATTTGATTTCAAATATTAGTGATTATATATTTATTGGTGTACAATAAATTTACCACTAGCTGGTGTCATGTGACTTCGTTCGTGTAAGAACAAGAGAATAGTGTATTTTATCTAGATTAACTATGGAATGTATTTTATCTAACTTAACTATGGAATGTATTTTATTATTTTAATTGTCATTTTAACATTCCCAAGTAATTAACATTTATACATCCCGTTTCATTTTTTATTATCTCTCTTAAATTTTATCATTACGTCGTACCTCTTATGGAAAAGCGTATTTATATATAACCTATACATTCATTAAAATCGGTGTAGCCATTTCAAAGATTAGCTCAGACATACAACGTACATTTCAATTTTATTGATATGCATGAATTCTGCTTGAATGTACAAGGAATTGTGTGCTGCAACAGGGAAAGAGAAAATCGTTGTTACGGTTGACGGAAAACTTAATCGATATTAATTTTTCAATGCGCTCAAAGGCTTACTCATATGTAAATCTAAGTACAATCAAAATATGTAAATGTATCGAAGTACATATATGTACTGAATTCACTAAATATTCATCAAGTGGACATATTATATCGTTTGGGTCCGCCTTATAAATAGCCGCTACAGTATTGCCTTAGTTATTTGGTATATTCAACTTGCATAGTAATGATTATATTTATTTCCAAATAATTCCTGAGGGAAAGAATGACACTCATACTCACTAAACCCCATGGTGTACCGCCCGCCGCTTTTGTTAGAGCGGCATTGAATCGTACAAAGCTATCACCATGCCGCCTCAGCGGTCAGCTCGGCGGAAGGTGGCCGGTGGGACCCGCTCGGTCTTCACACGGGTGCAATATACTTATTTACGTAAAGCCATTTGATTCTGAATTCATCATACAAAGATCCGAAGCCGAGAACCAAAAATCCAAACCAAAATATGCTTTATTCAATTTAGGCCCTGAGAAGGCGCTTATCAAAGCTACCACCAGTTCGGAAAAACAACGCAGTCATTGAGAAGTATCGGCAAGAAACTCGATCTGCTTTATCTCTTCATGTTATATATTTTTGACATGACATGTCATTTTATTTGCATTTTTTTTTCTATTATAGTTCTCATATTTTATATATTTATAATTGTTTATTCTTCTTCTTCTTCTTACCCTTATCCCATATAAGTAGGGTCGGTACAACATGTTTGTCATGTTGTGGTATATGATTTGGCTTAATTTTTACGATCGGCCGCCTGCCTGACATCAACCCTCCTTGGGATTATTTGTGTATGGCTCCACTTTAAACCTACACCCGTATCCATATACATACGAGGGTAAAGTGGAGCTTTTAAAACCTACTCGAATAGTCTCACTATCCTTCCATTCCTTATCAGTTGTCAATCTTTTTAATCTTTTAATTGATAATATTTCATATACGCTTTCAAGTGCATTTTTCATTTCTTCCTCTGTAGTATCTAGATCTACTTGTTTAACAACTCCGTACGTAAGATGTATTTCATTATCTAATATTATATTACTATTACTGAGAAAACACTGAAACCACGAATCCTGAAAAAAAAAAACAGAAAATGCATTCTTCGGGAATAGTCTAACGTTGTCTAGTTTTCTGTTACATAAAAATAGCAATACAACAAGGAAACCATAATCTTGAAGAACTTCGTTTTTAACCGGAACGAATAATTGTAAGGCTAAAAGAGCCCATCAGACTTCGTAACTATATAATAATAATAATCATAAATACAGTGGTACAACAAAATAATCCCAAAGGGGGTTGATGACAGGCAGGCGGCCGATCGTAAAAATTTAGCCAAATCATATACCACAACATGACAAACATATTGTACCGACCCTACTTATGTGGAATAAGGCTAAGAAGAAGAAGTTATATATTTTTATAAGACATAAATACTTACATTCGTTTTTAGTAGATGCACATATTATTTTGCATTATTTCTAGGCGTCACATATTAATCCACTTTATAATATAATCCTTTTAATGATTAAACCCACTTGACATGGTTCTTGAACTCACTATCCGGCAAATATGCAAAATCGGCAAACTCCGGCAAAATAATGTACTTTGGGACTTTGTTATAAAACCTAACATTATTAGAACTCTCGAATATACTACTTATTAATGTTAATTCTGTGAATAACGCTTCTCTCTTTACATCACATTACAAAACCAAGAGTTTACAAAGGTTTCAAGATATCTATGGGTAATAAATTGACCGATTTATTTGTTTATTTTGTTACATTTGCTTTTTTTTTCTCTCACAAATGGTACACTTATGTGAATCATTGGGTGTAATTAAACTGTATAATGAACAGTGACAGATAATTGCCTACGGTGATGTAACACAGCACGTTTTTGTGCGTGTAGGTGTCCTATAAACACTAAATTTCTAGAACTCTTACGAATATGAGTTAAATATATACTTGGAATTAATAATAAATCGTTTTACAACGTTACTTTCGTAATGTGTTAGTCTTTCTGAACATACAAACTCACACAAGGACAAATCTATACTAAAATTGTAAAGAGGTAAAGTTTGTGAGTTTGTGAATTTGAGTTTGTGACGTTGTAGGGGGTAATCTTAGGAACCGATTTGAAAAATTATTTCATTGTTATGTAGCTCATTTATTTAGAAAAGTTATAGGCAATATATTATCACGCTAAGACCTATAAGAGCGGAGGACCAATGAAGAATGTTTCAAAATCGGGGTTTTTTTCCTATTGAGAGCTTCCGCTGCGTGTTAGCGTTAGCCTAAAGTAACTATTCTACCCGGACGAAGTCACGGGCAGAGGTTAGTGACATGTCCATATAATATGGTCAAGTATAAAAATTAATCTCTTTCTCCTTTATTTGTCACCCGATTTTTTATATGTTTAGTAGCTATTCACGGTTGTGTTATCAATTGAAAAATTAAAGGTAATCATTTAGTTTCATACTATCTGTTTACGGAAATTTTGTCGACCCGATAAGCATATTGTTTTTGACCAACACGACATCAATTTAGACAATGAGCGAATGAAAGGATAATTAATTATTTGAGATACCCGGTGAATTAAATCGGTATTGGACCGGCAGCTGCAAGTTAACCACAGCCGACGATTAAAAGAAAGCGCGTGTTATCTCGACTGTGACGCCATCTATTAACAACAAATATAAACATTATTATGAAACTATTGAATGTAATTAAGCCAACATTATAGTCTACGTTACTTTGCACTTCCACATTTTAACGTGGTTAACGTTACGAAACACGTTTAATCGATTGTGGTCATTCCATGTTAACCTGCAACATATTTTGATTAATAATATTGTTTTACAGTTACATATCAAAAGTCTCAAACGATGTCAGGTTCAACCGTCAACCAAGGACACGTTTAATTGCTGTTTATTGTTTTAATTACTAATTGTTAGCTCTTTCTATTACTAGTTACAGATTAAACTTTATCAAGTACACGTCACGCAAATAATCAAATTTTTTGGTGCAGTAAGACGTGGTAGCGATCAATCAATTGTAGGTGGAAGTGCAAAGTACCACTATAATATTGAATGATGAATTTCCACAAAGTAATACCTTCTGTAATCGAATAGTAATAAAGTCAGTTTTGTTACAAACACCATAGACGTACTGAAGCCTTTATTTATAAATCTCTATTCGTAATACTTCACGTTTCTTACGTCAATAATCTACAACAATCTTTACTATTTAGAAAGAAATAAAGTAAAAATAAGTGCAGGTAATAATGCCTATATACTGACAGATGAATAGAAATTTCTTGTACCTCTCTATGTCCGAATATCGATCATTGGACGAGCCCTATGATAAGAGCAATCATGCTGTATGCATCTGAGTGCTGGCTACGAAAGAGACGGATGAGAGAAAATTACATGTGGCAGAGATGCAAATGTTAAGGTGAATGTGTGGTGTGACTAGAATGGATAAATTAAGAATGAGTATATCAGAGGCAGTTTAAAAATAGCACCAGTGAGTTGAGGAGTAATAGGATAGCATGCTATGGGCATGTCATGAGGAGAGATGAAAACCATGTAACTAGAGAAGTGTTGAGTATGTTTGTCAACGAAGAGTAGAGGAAGACCGAAAAAGGTGGACTGCGTGAAAAATTATATGTGCGTAAAAGGTAATAACATTTGACAGGAGAGAGTGGAAAAAGAAAACATGTTTTGCCGACCTTACTTAAGTGGGATAAGGGTAATGATGATGATGATGGACGAGCCCTAGTATTAATAAAACTGAAGTATCTGCTATTTATTCGGACTATTCTCCAAAACGGCCCAGCCGGTATTGACGTAACTTGTTATAGAAGAAACAACTCTTTTCGGAATATTATATAGATTACTTTGTGGGTTTTAGCGATTGACCACAATGTGCACAGATGCTAAATAACGATGTGACCTAATATGGTAAACATGGTGAACCTAGAGGAACTGCCTCTCAAGTACAACTGCTCAAACATAGCTATAAGTGATTGGAGACATATTTTACTGTGGTAAATAGCCTGACGGGCTTAGAAAGAACCACTGTATGCCATACCATGTAATCATACATACATGTTTGGGGGTGTAAGGGGTGTCAAATAACATCTAAGAATTGAGACATCGAAGCCAACCTCACCTGCACGTGGTGCACCCTGCTGAATAACAAACGAGGCAATGGCGATAGCGGGGTGGTAGGGTTTTACAGCCTGACTGGGTCGCAACCACCATGTATATGGCGAAAAAGCCCGTCATAGTGATTCGCTTTTGCGGGTCGCGTTTCGGGATCAGCCTGTGCATATCCAGCTTTTCGCAGGCCGGCATGACAGCGGCGACCAGCGATGGATAGTATGTCACTCGGTGGTCGCCATTGTTTTTGGATTGTACTATGCTTACCAGCAGGCATAGTACAGTCACTTTGCCGTGCTACAATAAAAAAATAAAAAAAACCATGCCATTATTTCATCACGATATTTGCGTTCACCGAAAGTTCCAGATTATTCGCAAAGCTTCGAAACTCCGTCGATCAACGAGGCTTACCACGTTAACCACTGAGCTATCATCACTTCTATAATGATAACATGTTAAAACAGTTTAGGTGATAGAATACATCGTGGTGAGACCATAGTATGGTGGTAGGGCTTTTTCTAAGTTTTTTTATGTCATAGGGGTGTAAGTGTCGAATAACATCTAAGACTCGAGACACTCAAGCCAACCTCACCTGCACGTGGTGCACCCTGCTGAATAACGAACGAGGCGATGGCGAAAGCCTGACTGAGTCGCAACCACCATGTATATGATGAAAAAGCCCGTCATAGTGATTCGCTTCTGCGAGTCGCGTTTCGGGATCAGCCTGTGCATATCCAGCCTTTCGCAGGCCGGCATGATAGCGGCGACCGGTGTTGGATAGTGTGTCATTCGGTCGTCGCCATTGTTTTTTGGATTGTACTGTGCTTACCATCAGGCACAGTGCAGTCATTGTGCCGTGCTATAGGAGGTAAACGAACTGGTGGGTCACCTGATGTTAAGTAGTCACAACCATCTATATACAGTAGCAACACCAGAGGAGTCGCAAGTACGTTGTCAGCCTGTATTTAGGGCGGAGGGGAGAAGGAGGAGGAGGAGGAGCGGGAAAAGGAGAAGTGGGCCTCCGGCACTCTCACTGACCGAACGAAACTCAACCATGCAAGCACTGTTACTTCACGTCGGTTTTCTATGAGAGGGTGGTAGTACTCCGGACGAGCCGACCTATTCATGCTGAAACTAGTAATAGCTTCAGCGTGGCTCTACCACCTACAAAGTCCGCCTGGGTAACTACCACCGTCAATTGGATAGTCTGTTGCCAAGCAAATATAGGTATGTTCTGACAGCTGCATTTGAGAGCCAGTCCTCTCTAGGTTTATCGTGTTTACCATTTTAGATCATTCAATCGTCATTTATCATCAGATGAGGTTGTGGTCAAACAGTAAATCCTATAAAGCAGGAGTCCTCAAACATGAACTGCTGGCGATTCCCCTCAATATTATTAGACTACTATCAATCGACTCTGAAACGATTGTCGTCGAAGTAGATGTAGGTAACTCCCGCTAAAAGCGATATAAGAAAGTGATGAGGGAATTATTATGGTCTAATTGTGGATTAAATAAATTTTAGTTGTTTATCCATTACATTTTGTTTTAGTTACCGGTCCTTACTACAGCAAAATATGTGAATATCCGCAATTGTTTTCTGAAGATCGACTCAAACAGTGTACGTTGCGATCGACAGTTTGAGCACCACTGATATAAGGCATAGAAAAATACTAATAAAAGGGGTTAGCACGGAACGTGCCGAGATATGTTTGCCTGACATGTCCTTCAGGTCATTTTATATTTTGACAAAAAATAGATGCATTATTGTAATTTTTTTTAACTGTCTACGATATTGGTCTGACGGGCCTTCACAGCTTCACCGGACTACATCACATATTACCATACAATATTACGTTTCAATATCATACATAACATGAAATAATTCAGTCGTTTTTAATAGTAGGTAATCAAATCGTGTACCTTTGGTGGTACACGTGGCCTGAAAATCAAGTTTAACGTGAACTACCGGTGGTACACGTGGCCTGAAAATCAAGTTTAACGTGAACCAGCGGGGCTACACGTGGCCTGAAAATCAAGTTTAACGTGAACCACCGGTGGTACACGTGGCACGGGACGTGTTAATAGTATTGAAGAAACTACAATTTAAAAACTAATGGCGTGTGTTATATTTGGTATATGGTTTGTGCCCCTGTTCGGTTCTGTAACTAACAAACAGAAAGCATTGTAAAAGTTTGAACGCGGTGCTGCACACTCTACAAAGCATTATTCCGTTCTATTTACGCAGTTATGGTGTCTAGTCTTAGCGGTTAAGGTGGGGTATTAAAAACTACAAGATGTCGAAAGTTCTGCTGACATATGTGCCGGCCTAATTAATTGTTGGTATCGTGAAAAACTGACAGACCTCGTCAATCTTTCTCGTTCATAAGAACTCTATTATGCATAAGCACAATGTAGTCTAGACTTTAATACCAAACAATATTAAAAAATTATTATAAACATCTAAAGAATATAAAATTGGCATTTCGAAAATCAAAATACGCGTTAAACAATTTAGGCCCTGTGAAAGCGCTTATGAACGTCAAAGCTACCACCGGTTCAGAAAACAACACAGTCATTGAGAAGAATCGTCAAGAAACTCGATCTGGTTTAACTTTTCGTGATCCATACTAGCGGATGTTATCCTACCCTGGTAATAAAGAAAAATCTAACAAATTACATACCTAAATCTCCCCGTGAATCACATTATTTACTGGTGAAAATCGCATAAAAATCCGTTCAATAGTTTTTGAGTTTATCCGTTCCGTACTTTTTGTGGTCATTGCGAACAGACAGACAGACGCGTCGAGGGACTTTATTTTATAATATATAGTGATGTTAATTCGTGGCTTACTTTTTGGTACTTGTTTCGCTTTAGTTTGAAAAGTCTTAAAGAAGTATGTTGTAAATTGTATAAGAAATAAAATTATGTGAGCATGTATCCACCACTCACCCGCACATGGAGATCCTCTTCTTCGGGGTACCCCGGTTGAGTTTGTGGCTTAGGTCGCTGATCTTGTTATCAGGATACTAGACTGGCACTAGCTTGTTTTAAAACAATTTTTAATGATTTTTACCGATTTTATAATGGTTTCCTAACGCAGTTACGTTCGCTTTCAACGTACTACGTTTTTTAACCGACTTCAAAAAAAGGAGGAGGTTATCAATTCTACTGTATTTTTTTTTTATGTTTGTTACCTCATAACTTTGGACTGGGTGAACCGATTTTGATTATTCTTTTTTTATTTGAAAGCTGGTACTTCCCGTGTCCCATTTTAATTTGGTCCAGTCCCGACAACGGCATCCAGTGCAAAACCGTATAAGTTTTAAATTTGCATTAAGTATGTACACGACAAATAGACGAATAACTCAATATCACGCTAACCGATTTCGATGATTCATTTTTTATTGGAAAGGATGTACTTCAAGGCTAGTATGATGAGAGTTTGGTTAGGTTCTGATTATGGAATCCGTGACAAAGTAAGTAAACTTTCAAGACAAGAGCCTACTCCTTTCTTAAGGGCCGGCAACGCATCTGTGTTTCCTCTCGTGTCGCAATTGTCCATGGGCGGCCGTGATCACTTACCATCAGGTGACCCGTATGTTCGTTTGCAACCAATATTATAAAAAAAAAACTCTTCAATTCTTAGAAGCCTATTGTGCTTATGTTCGTTGCTGTGTTGCAACATGACGCAAGCATTGTAATTACATTCCTTAAGGTGTATTATATGTGAAGCGATGGTAGCCGAGTTGGTGGTAGAAACTATCGTGGATTATTGATAAGATTGCGTTCGTACCAAACCAACCAATTGAAACCATATCGCATACCATACCGATAGATACCATACCGCAAAAATGCGCATATTTTAATATACTTAAGGCGGAACGGAGTTCGCGGGCACTGCTAGTAAAATATATTTGTGTACACTAAAAATGGAAAAATAAAGTAAATTTTCAATAAAAATATCAAAATGATATGATTTTAGGTTTGGTTGGGACCGACTTCCAATACATCTCTACGTAGCACACATATTCATATGTTTTATTTAATTTGGTTAATTTGATAAACTATTTATTTTCCGCTTTTTAAAGTCGGTTAATACTTTTTTTTGAAAATTTACTTTATTTATATAGGGCAACACTTGGTGCGTTCTGGTAAATTAGTGGACAGATACGTTCCATTTAATTGATAAAACTAATGTAGGAAAAGTTTTGTGCTAACATATACTTAATACGGAAAATAAAATTAAGCAACATAAATAAAATACGTTGTTGGGCAACTATATCACACTGACGGCTGTCCACGATTTCGTCTGCATCCAGCCTTATAAATAACTAACTGTGCCCGTGACTTTGTCTGCGTGGAATGTTATCTAAAAAAGCAGATTTGTATAGGAAATAGATAAAAGAAAAAGGTAGCCCAAGTGAATAGCCTATGTTAGTCAGATGTTGAAGCTATACTGTAAATGTTCATCAAAATCTGTTTACTACTTTTGTTCGTGAATAACAAACATTCATCCACATAACTTACTCATCTATAATATTAATAGAATTGTTAAAAAATACATACATATAAACTAAAAGAGTTGCAATACGACAGTTAAGTCGGGAATAAATTCGTGCGTGAGCGACGTCACACACGCCGCGTCCATTCTATTTTGAACCACGTTAGTATTTGACATTGCGTCTAAACTCATAGTATTATTAGCCTTTACGGGGAGAGGAGTATGCCAATTTAGATCGGCGATATGACCAGAATGTAGGTCGGGTCAGGCGTGCCAACTGAATGCTCTTGTATATAATTAGTTTAACTACCTTATGTTGTATAAATCTTCTAATATTTTAATTTGGGAACTGTAACACACCTGTTCTATTTTACTAAAAAAAAATAACTAACAAGCAACGCGTTACGCCATTATTATGTGGTTTGTATGAAGATCATGTAATGTGAAAGAAGCAAAAAGTTATTGTTTGATAAAAAATGACATTAGATTTCTTACCAGTACAATATACAATGTCACCCATGGAGAAGTGACAGTCCGAAAACTGATAAAAATAATAAATATATTTAAAATTATGTTACTCGAGGACATGTCTTATGATATTCTTGGTGAGGCTTATTATGAACGTAGTACTTTAGCAGTCAAACGACCAGGTAGATAAACAGAGAAATATTTTAAAAAAATGATTGAAATGTATTGTACTTACTTACACCTGCAACAATTTATTTCACAAACATTTTAAAAGTACAAACACGTATGATTTGCTTTCTTATTATGTACTAGTCGTACCCGCGACTCCGTCCGCGTGATAATGAAATGAAACGGTGACTAATACAACCATCTGAACATATTAAATCCATTTACCTATCTACTTTTCTCTCGTTCTTAAGTCGCGTTGTCATTAAAATTACAATAACTTTTGATAGAAGTATTATCGTAAACGCAGTACTTCAGCATTGATGCGTGTTGAAACAAACAGACAGATAATTTCGAAAAATGAATTTGAAATGTATTTTACTAATTATTCCAATACACCTTTTTTTTTCTCAATGGGGGAATCCCTAACGGATATCCATCTCGCCGGGCAGCAGAGGATGGATATGCCCGAGTCGCACGGACTAAAACCCCATGGTACCTTCTTACACCTTTTGGCCGGAGGAGCAGGGACTGTCTAATCGACACTACATCTGCTCCTCCAACAGGTGTTGTCACCTCCTAAGGGACCCAAACTGTGGCCTGAGGGGTCAAGATGGTGGACCCCTCAAGGGGAAATGGGTATTCCAATACACCTGCAACAACTCACAGAAATCTAAAAAGGACAGACACGTTAGATTAGCAATCTTATTATGTATATATATAGATGTATATAGATAGATAAAAAGAAATGAGATTAAAAATTGTAATATATACAATCTCTACAATAAATAACATAAATAAATAATAGTTAAAAAAAACTATTTTTTTATGAAAGCGTGTTTTTTTAAACTATTATTTATTTTTCATTTTTTGGTTAAATTTTTTTAACTTTTTTTTTCGGATTATTGCATTGTCATCGACCTTTGACAGGTGTGCAAAGTTTGAATTGAATCTGATCGTTCAAAGTAGGACAAAATTGAGCTCAAAGGTGTCGGTTACAAACATACATACAGGTGAAGCTAATAGAAACGTGATAAAAAGGTACACTTTATAGCTCTGTGGTTAACCAGGACATTCAAGTAGGATTTGTATAATAGATATAATAAGTAGCAACTGATATTAAATGTGCAACGATCAGCCACTTGCGTTACGTTTTCTGTAATATTATTTTGTAAGTCCACAGCGACTTTAACATCACTAGGTAGATATTACAAAACAAAGTCCACCGCCGCCTTTCTGTCTGTCTGTTCGCGATAAACTCATAAACGACACAATGGATTTTCATGCGATTTTCATTAGTAGATAGAGTGATTTACGAGGAAGGTTTAAGTATATACAAAGATTTTTTGGGAATTGGTTGAAATATAAACAACAACAAAAAAACATTGAAAAAGTTTTTAAAAAAAGTCTGGAAGATTTCGCCGAAAACGCTTGAATAATTCACACTAAGTATAATTAATTTAAAAATTCAAGAGAATACAGTTTATATTCCAGCGTTTTTAGTTTTCATTTCTCTCAGTAGTCCTTATGACTCCTTTTTTTTATACATTTAAAGATTTTTTTATGCATTCATTCATTTTATTCAGGTAGAATGTATAATGTGTATGAAATAAATAAAAAAATACACATCTTTATGGCACGAATATTAAAATCGTTCTTAAGTATAGCTACCGCAACAGAAATATAAACGCTTGCCCATTATATATTACTATGGTTTTATAACAATAATTACTAGCTGACCCGGCCACGCGTTCCTATAGTTCAGTTATTATATCGATACATATTGATAAGAATTCATAATTATTATTGATGATATGACCAATCAACATAACGATTTAAATTTTTAATATAAAAAAAACACTTTTTGTGACTTAAATATAAAAGTTAGACATTTTTTTTTTTTATGTCATAGGTGGCAAACGAACAGGTGGGTCACCTGCTGTTAAGTGATCACCACCATCCATGCACACTAACAACCCCAGAGGAGTCGTAAGTGCGTTGCCATCTTTCGGAGGGAAGGGTTAGGGGAGGGAAAAGGAGAGGAGAGGGGAGGGGAGATGGGTCTCCGGCGCTCTCACTGACCGAACGAAACGCAACAATGCAAGCACTGTTACTTCACGTCGGTTTTCTATGAGAGGGTGGTACTACCCCGGGCGAGCCGAAAACTTATGCTGTCCGTAACTTTTCTGTGGGTATTATTAAGCTCTACATTTTTTCTCTAGAACTTAATCATTTATCTCTCATCGTTAAGGCAGCGTTTATAAGAAACGTTTTCCTTCAACCGTTTTTTTTTCGACTTACTTTGCAAATCCGACTACCACAAAAAAGGCTTTTCATTTTTCGGATAAATATATATCCTATGACATTCACAAATAACATCGCTTCCTATTTGTAAAAGAATTTTCGAAATCGGTCCATCAGATTCAGATATTACCCCCTACAACTTCACAAACTTTACCTCTTTATAATATTAGTATAGAGTTTCTTTGAGAATGAAAGCTCCGCTTCAATATAGATCGATCAATGCGTTGCGCGATCATGCTACCGTTATCATTTCCTAAAATAAAAACAACTTCACTTTGATCCCAAACTAAAATACTTTATGTTCATTATCATTCAGTATGCTTTGTACATGATAATAAATGGTGATATTGCATCACTGTTTTAATTGTTACTTATCATTTAGTTGAATTAATATATTCAATTCTGATATAGAAACAGTCTCCGGTAATTATAGAGTTGTTTCGAGCATTGTTAATTGAAAATCATGTGTATTATGTATTGAATATGTGTAATGTATTGAAAATAAAAAACTTAAAATGGAGGAAAAGAACATTAAATATTGTGGATAGCAAATTATTGTTAAAGGATTATTATTTTGTTTAAAAAAATAAGAATAAATGTACTCATAATTATTGTTTAAGTTTATTTGAGTATAGAAACGGTTAAAAATGTAAAAAACACAGTCACTATTGTCATTGTACTGATCGCGAAAATTTATAGGGATCTCTAAATTAAACATTGTATTTGGCAGAGCTAGTTTAATAGTTTATTTTTAATTAAACAATATACCATTCTGTTTACAGTATATAATACACTATATATCACAGATACAGTATATTGACTTCAAAACTTAGATTATGGTGAAATAATACCATGGAGCATCGGACCCAACAAGCCACAAAAACTCCCAGGAAAGTTCATTGAAATTAGATATTGTATCAAGGAACTTGTAATATCGCTACTCACTTGACAATGGCAGTAACAGTCTACTAGAAGACTGGTTGTCAAAAATAAAATAAAAATACTTTATAGAATAAGAATTTTTGTAACAAAATTTAATATATAATCTATTTTAGCGGTATTCTTAAATGTAAATATATTGAGATTGTTGTTAACATGCACTTGTTTTTGTATATAGCATTTCAAAATATATTATCCACTGCAGTTGTATAACGTGTTCATTAATAAAGTTATAATGTGTATTATCACTTGAGACACAGGATTACCTAGTTTAGTTGGCAGCGGTCATATGTAGAATACATCAATTTTTAATCTACGTTTTGATAGTTTACGGTCCACAATTCTAATTTGATAAATTTTATAATAATATTTTTTGTAAGTTTATGATTTATAGTCAACCTCTTCACTATTGTTGTTGGGTTGTTTTAGCAACATTATTGCAATTCAATTATGCTGTCTATCGCGATTCCAAAATAAAATTAGTGAATGCAGTAAAAGCTAAAAGCTTTTATTTTGTGACAGAATTTTTATTTCGAATCTCATAAAAAAACACGACATTATTTAGTGTCCTATCTGTTTTCATCAATTACAAAAAAGTTGCCATTTATTACAGAATATTTTGGATTCTCATAGTTTTTATCTGAAATTTATAATAACGCCATCTATATTGACATTTTTGCAACATATCAAAATGAATGTAACTAATTACATAACAGTGTTTGCTAAGTAATAGAGATGTCGCTGTAAATATATATCAATTTGATTTTTTAAATTGTCGACACTAAAATGGGGAAATATCTATCATAATAAAAAAGATCAAATGCAGGTAAATACTGACGCAATCATAGAAGTGATTGATTGGTGTCTGTATTATAAATTACTTAATTAAACCATAATTGATTTGCTTATTATGGCGGATGATGTAAAATAGAATTACTATAATAATTTGGAACGAAACAAATTAATATGTAATTGTTTTGCGTTTACAAGGATTTTTAATAATTAGTCATAATTTCATCTAAAACATATTTTATATTAGTTTCATAAAATTATGGAATCCTTGATAACCCTACTGTGAAGGTCAGAATAAAACCTTGACCTACCTACCCCTTATTTGTAAGGGGTGTGGACTCTGTAATAATTTGTAAATTGAGTTATTTATGCACGCACAGCCTTCTTGCCTTTATTTAGTATCGAATTAAACATGTTCGCGGCTAACTTTAAAGGATTATTTTTCGACTTGACTTCGCTATTGGCTTAGCAAGGCCTTAACAGCTTCACCGGGCTATTAAGGCGAGCGCTTAAAGCACTCAGTCGATGTTATTTTGGCAACTATCTCAAAGGTGCACGGTACACTTAGGCTTGGGTTGTTGCCTAGTTGCGCTGACACCCTTGGTGCCGCTAATATGCGGGCGTTGTGGGTTGCGCAGTGCATAATGACACTGAGGGCAATAAGGGGTTACCACACCGTGGCAGGCTCCCTGCCCAGGGAGCTGGAGACGGAAGTTCTTGCCGCCGTGTACGAGTTAACGGCGGCAAGGAAAAGCCTCGGCTTCTAGGGAGATTGAGGAAAGAAGACGGGTGGGGAGGGAGGAAGCGATGGTGCGATGGAGGCAGGACCTGGCAGACGCGCGGTTCTGGCGGTATACCGTAGACGTCGTTCGCCCGGTCCTGCGGGAGTGGTGCAAAAGAAAGTGGGGCTCCCTGACGTTTTGACTGGTGCAGGTGCTCACCGAACACGGTTGCTTCGGGTGGTACCTGCATCAGATCTTTCGCAGGGAGCCAACCACCGCATGCCATGAATGCGGCGCTGCGGAGGACAGCGCGCAGCACACTCCGTCTGAGTCCTCTATAATATTTAATTATAACATTGAGTCATCTATTTTCCATATTTCATGTGTCAATCAGAATTACCGAGCAATTTTTGTCTACGTCATGTCGGATAAACATATCTTCGCAGCAATATAAGAAGAGATCGTCTAAATAGTCTGGCTTTAATAATTGTCCATTAAGACATTACTTCAATGATGAACCCTGAAGAAGTACTAGATGTTCAGGAGAAAACAGATCATTCATTTATTCCATTAATTTTGTATTCGAAGATTTATAAGTATTCTTATAGTTATTGAATTATAATGTATATCATCGATAAAGAATTAATCCAAAAGACTAAAAAGCGGACACTTCTTACTTGTCTAATACTTGTATCACTCCCAGAAATAAAACCTAGATCGGCCTTGTAGTCGGATATTTATATTATATTATATTAGTTAGAGATTTCCCTTAGTTAAACTCGGCACTCGGAGTTTTTGGAAGAGTCTCACTTTGTCATGTAGTGGCTTTTATATTTTATTCATAATCCTATGTTATTGTAGTCTATATTTTGTAATATTGGTGTCATTTTACGTAATATAGTTAAGTTATTATGTATGATTGAAGAGGATGGAAAGTATCTGCACGAATTATGAACTCCGAGATGCCCCAAAAACTCACTGAAAAGTTCTAATAAGGGTGGCCACCCAGTTAGTTGATCAAACTTCAAAGCACGGATTCTGACATAGTTAGACTATAATTTAGAGATTTTTTAAAGATTTTTATTTATGATGTAGATATATGAGATTGTATGCAGGAATTTTCAAGTGCTTACATTAATAACGCTGCGTCAACTGAAGATATATAAAAATAATATACTAAAGAATTGCATCTTAAAAATTATCTTAAATAACTTCTTCACGATATTAACTTTTAGCATTAAGTTTAGTTTAAGTTAAGGTTTATCACAGAGGTTTTTAAATTTCAGCCCATCCCTATCGAGTGTGGTATATAGCTATGTTCAAGGTTAAAGCGTTTTTATTATTATTTTTGATTAATAATTGCCTATTTTAATAATAAAAAAATTAATTCAAAATGTACGTTTTTCGAGTTTTCATCAGAAAGTTAATTAACGTTGCGAGAAAATTCGGCCAATTCAACGCCCACTTCAATACGATCAAAACTACGAAAATAGATGTTATTCTTTTTTTTAATTTAAACGTATGAAAAACTCGGCCTTCGAAGATTTTAACATAAGTCTATGTTTTAATAAAAAGTTACTTCATATTTATGTCGCTTTATGTTTAAAAAAATGTACGCTGTTTTTCCGTGACATTGCGCCTTAATTCAGTTTTATGCTAATTATTGTAGTGCTTTACGCCGTTAGTATGTTACGCTAAAAAATGAATTAATTACGAACTTTTTTATATGATTACTAGCTGTTACCCGCGGCTCCGTACGCTCTTTTTAAAAAATGTATTAAAGAAATGTAAAATTGTGAGTGGGTGTGTACATTACAGAAAAGCTTTTTCAAAAACATTTGTAACTACGACACGCACGTCAACTGTTATATGTAACGTGTACATTAGATATAAGAATGCAAATAGTATATCGAATGGGATGGGGTTTATCATCAGCAACATACCTGGAACTTCTACCTACTATATACTAAACTCAGTGCTCACTAACACTATATAAGAAAGTAATGCAAATTATAAGCTATACAACAATGGAACAATATATCTTAAATCCTTTATTATATAGATATCATATGTCCGTATTGTCGATATACTTAACTTATTCTTATACGTTGCTATAATCACAGAGTTATGTAGAAGCAAACGCGGTAAATAAAACAATATAGCCGCCAAATTGACCAAAAAGATGATATAATTCATATTACATACAGATATATGACTTTCAATTATGTATATTTATTCTTAGAGTCCAGTAAGGTACACGTCTCACGCGGTTGTAACATATTTTTGATCAATTTCACATGGACGAATGCACAGGTAGCAGTTAATCACTACATAGTGTACCAATTCAAATAAAAAAAGAACTGTTAAAATCGGTTCACAATTGACGAAAATATCGGTTAACATACATAAAAAAAATTATATTTAAGCTATTTAAAACCGAAAGATTTTCTCAAATCAGTTTGGTAGTTCCTAAGATCATTGCGTTCAACCAAACAAACAAACTCTTCAGCTTTATATATTAATATAGATTTGAATGTATTTTTGTTACAGTAATTATGATATTCTACAACGACCATATAGCAATATTACACTACATATCCTTACTTTTAGAATTGACTTAAAGCGTTTGATTTATTTTTTAAATAAATTTAATGTGTACTCACACGTGGACAAATTTTAAGAGAATTTTTGAGTTACGTGTTGTTTCTATTAAAGTAGCGATATGTACTTTTAAAATTACTATTTAATGAAAAGTCTTAATTTTTGTTTCGATTTATGAACTTTTACGGACAATCTCAGCTGATGTAAATTGACACTGTATTCCACGATTATAGAACATTTAGGCTACAATAAGGATTAGTTCTGTGGAATATCTGGCTACCTAAGAACTGAAATATGGCATCACGTATGGTGACACAAAGTTTCTGTTCATGCAAATTCAAAGTGCGCTACCACTGAGTTATCGTGATATTAGCATTTCCTGAAAATAAGTTTATATAGCTACAATATATAAGAAAATTTATTCTGGCGATATCGCAAGCAATATCATCTAGATCAGAGGTTCCTAAACTTTAAAAATAACGGAACCCCAACCAATTACATTTTATTTTATGGAACCACATATGAAAAGATTACAAATCAACACTAACATTGAAAGAACATTTCATTGTAGTCCGGTGAAGCTGTTAAAACCTTGCATGGACAATAGCGTAGTCAGTTCGAAAAAAAAAAACATTTGATTGTGTAACGTAGTTGAAATACATTATTCGCGCATTGTCCCTAGCTACGTACGCTGCTGGGCCGTACATAGTGTGGGCTGAATGTTTGCTAACTATCTACCTATTTACGTAAAAGTAATGAGGCCTTCTCATCACATGTTTTGCGCTATTTCAAAATAATATTCGTAACCGTGGTATTATGTAATAACTGCTAATAAATAATTTTGGCAGAATCCTGATGACTATTCTACGGAATCCCTAGGTTCCGGGGAACCCAGTTTGGGAATCCCTGATCTAGCCTAGAGGCAAATGAAACACGAAAAACAATTTTGTGAGAATACATGCGTAATTTGTGAGGACGCGCAACTAGCGGCCGATTTTGTTATAAGGGCAAATTACTAAAGGTATGATCGTACAGTATGCTAACTTCGAAATTTGGGTATTTTGATGGGATTGGACTATCCTATATTATATATTAATAGCGGACGTCCATCGGTACGGATTTGACAATAATTAATTAATCTTTTAAGTTTTAATATTATTGTTTTTTTTAACCAATAAGTGTACAAATATTATAGAGTAGGAGACAAAAGTATCATGAAGTACAAAAGCTAGGAAATGTGAAACATCATATGTGAAGATTTGAATTGTGGGTACATCAACTACGTAAAAACCCCATGTGGTTTAATTATCCTTTGGATCTTCTTATATATATTTTTTTTTTTTAATGTCATATTAGGCAAACGAACATGTGTGTCAACTGATGTTAAGTGATCACCACCGTCCATGGACACTAACAACACCAGAGGAGTCGCAAGTGCGTTGTCAACCTTTGCGTGGAAGGGTTAGGGGAGGAAGAGTGAGAGGAGAGAGGAGAGAGGAGAGGGGAGGGGAGGAAAGTGGGCCTCCGGCGCTCTCACTGACCGAACGAAACGCAACAATGCAGTCACCGTTACTTTACGTCGGTTTTCTATGAGAGGGTGGTACTACCCCGGACGAGCCGAACCCATTCATGCTGAAACCAGTAATAGTTTCAACGTGGCTCTGCCACCATTGGAAATATATATATCATAGGAGGCAAATGAACAGGTGGGTCACCTGATGTTAAGTGATCTCCGCTGTCCATAGATACTAGCAACACCAGAGGAGTCACAAGTGCGTTGCCCGCCTTTTAAAATGATGTATATTATACAATTATTAAATCTATATAAAAAAATAACCTTTAAATTTAATGGTGTATATTCTCCAAAGTGTAGTAACCTGTAAAGTAATCTGAATAATAAACGCGTGTATTTATGTACGCACGAAATAAGTTATACTTCCTTAGCTTAAAAAAGTCATTATGGTGACACTTTACTGAAAAAATTACAGTTGACTTTAAAAGAGTTTAAAAATTATATTCTATATATATACAGTATCAGTAAGATACTGAAAAGAAGTAGCTTACTATTTATCAAATAATAATGTAATAATGATTTAAAATATAAACAAATATAGAATACGTACCGAGAGTGAACATGAAGTGGCTTGTCTCTCTGTGTTTTACAGGTTACACTTTGGAGAGTGTGCACAAGAATTACATAATATAATTCCATCGTCCCCATTCCATCAGAGGACGACTAGACGCCGTGAGGGTTTCCACCCTTACGTGGTTGATATACCCGTAATTTGTACGAAGCGATTTGCTTCCACATTATACGTACGGCTAAGGAGTGGAATTCACTCCCGGCGTCTGTCTTCCCGTCATCTTATAACTTGGGAGTCTTCAAGAGTAGAGTGAACAGGCATCTAGAGGGTAAGCGCGATACATCGTCGGCCTCATCGTCACTTATCATCAGGCGAGATTGTGGCCAAGCACGTACCTGTTGAACATTAAAAAAAAGAAATCTATAAACCCACTTAAATAAGCTTAAAATATATTTTAAAAAACACTTTTTTCCCGAATGCTCACAATAAATTATCATTAATTACGATATATATGTAATTTACAATTATACAAAATATAATGTATTATATGTCCATGTATGAATTTTTTTTTTTCACTGATATAAAACATGTGTTGTAGATTATAACTATTTGAATAAGTAATTTGTATATAGTAATCAGTACTCACGAAAACTTTATATACAAATACCAATCAACTTCATGGTGTCGCTTTTAGGTGTTGGTGTGTGTTTCCCCGGCGCGCAAAGAAGTATAAATTAAAAAAAAACGAGGCAGTCATAAGGATTGCCGACAGAAGTGAAAACTAAATTTCGTGCTTATGGGACGCGTGCGCTTAGTGATTCTCGATACGTTTGTTTACATCGTGTTTCGTGACGTCATTCTAATCAGTTCGCGAAGTGTTTATACGCGTGTGTTACTTTTCATATTGAGAGTATGACCGGTTCTGCTGCGACGTCCGCAACCATGCCAACGGCGGTCCCCCGCCGAAAGTCCTGAAGAATCCAAACTTTTTTCTGAAGAACTCATTCTCCCTGCTCCAGCAGGCGTGTCAGTCCGCTGCTCGTGAAGCAGCCATCCACACCTCAGACGAGGAAGGTTCCCGTATGGAGTTCGAATCTACTCCCACGGGCGATGACTTCATCACCGTCGAGCGCCGCCATAAGCGGGAGCACCCTCCCGTCAACTCCTCCGATAGTGAGGGCCATCTGCCCTCAAGTAAGCGTCCCAACCCAAGTGGCGCTAGTGCACCCAAAAAAGCCCCTAAGGTAACGATCCCCGATAGTCCGGCTTCACCCGACGCTGCGGGTTCCGTAGAAAGCTTCGGGAAAACAAGTACGGTTACTTCACCCACTCGCTTGAGGAAGAGCATCATCTACGTGTAGTCATCCGTAGAGTCTCCGCTGAGATCCCGACAGATGACATTTCCGATGACCTCAACGGGCAGGATATCATTGTCCGTGAGGTACATCGCATGCGCTCCCCGCGCACCAGGGCACCATATGATATGGTTCTAGTAACCCTTGATCGCACCCATGAAGGGAAAGTAATCTTCAATATCTCGACCCTCTGAGGCCTCAATTCTCATTCAAAATAAATAACTCATATAAGATAGAGAAAATTCGCGTATATACGTCTATCTTCCCCTAAAACGACCGTCTAATAATAATAATTTGTTATCTACTGTACCAAATAGTCTGAATATAGTAATTGATTATTATTTGGCGTTGAGTTACAATACTATTATGACGGGGTGATAGTCTGCATTAATAGTAATTAATTGTTTTATATTGAGATGTGATGAAATTATTATTATGGGAGGTTTAGTGAGTTCATTTTGACGATATTATTATGATGGGGTGGTTTAGTTCTCATTTATATCATTTTTGTGATGGATCTTGGCGAGAGTTCTTTGGTGCCATCGCCACACCAACCGGCTCGCCGACATATATCTATGTACATAGTATACACATAGCTCATGGAAAGCGTGCGGTGACGTCGACGGGAGTTTCACGCTTTTTGTTCACACAAAAAGTACACATATATACACAGAATACATATAGCTCATGGAAAGCCTTCGCTAACGATGATTCGAGTTCCATGACGTTTGATCACCCTAAAAAAGTGCTCAACGCGCCTAAAGAAGTTTGTATTTCAAAACTTGGAGTATAGTTACTTTAGTATATTTGGTCAAATAACAGCGCCATCTTTGCGTTCAAGCAATAGTATCTAACTGATCAGATAGAAATAAAAAACATGATGTACTGTTACTTTAGTATATTCGGTACAATAACTGCCCCATCGAAGGCTCATCCCGTGAGGCTGGGCGGGGACCGCAGTTGCGTCCCAACCGCCGTATGAGACGCACGTTACCTATTAGTGCACACATTCCCGCCACTCGCATCAACGCGCCATGGACCTCGCTCGCAGCAATTAGCCGAGACAATGGAACACACGTCACAGAGAGGTAAAGGTTTTTATCTTAGCCAGTTGTAAGATAACTTTCCGTGCGTAGTGACGTGTAAACAAAGTGGTGCTTTTCTGATAAACACGGCGGAAGGTCACGATTTTAAGTGAGTTGAAGGCACTATGTATACGTTCGATTCGGATTGATGGTTGGGCTCCTTTTTTGCATGATGATTAAGTAAAAAATAAATAAACACAATGTTTTAGGTGAGAAAGTATTACGCGTGCGCTTTTTGCCAATATTTTTGGAAATATAATTTTATCTCGTGTGTTTCGTTAAATACGTACGTCATATTATGTGTAATTTCTAATAAAAATGCTTTTTAAATACATGAATTAATGTTGTCGTTTTTTGATAAAAAATAATAATATACATGATTTTGTCAACATATCATAAATCCTTAAATACTACTTTTCACGTCTTGAATAGTTATCCAAAATTACATTATAAGTTTAGAAGTATTACTCAATTTATTATTTAACATTTGTTAATTTTTATGCTTATATTTAATTCAATAAATATTAGATGTTCATTAAAAAAGAACGATGTGGATCATATTTGTAAATGACCCTTTATTATTAGTATAAAAACGAACCAGTCTCGATAAGGGGAACATTATATTACCGGTCTACAGTCACGTTTGATTTTTTTATATAAATCAAAACCACTACAAGCAAATTGTCACCATGGGAATAACGGGCCCGTTTCTCAATTGAGACGCTTGCTGGATTAAAATTATTTTTACAACTGAGAATGTAGGGGATGCCTTATTCTTATTGTAAACTACGTAGAAATAAATTTAGATTCATTTATAGGATAACTTGTTTAATGATACGCCTCATAAATGTGTAGTTTTGTATTTATCTTCATCATTACATAGTATAAAACAAAGTCCCCTTCCGCGTTTGTCTGTCTGTCTGTTCGCGATAAACTCAAAAACTACGGAACGGATCTTTATGTGGTTTTCACCAGTGGATAAATTGATGCACGAGGAACGTTTTGGTATATAATTTGTCCAGTTTTTTTTTATAATCAGGGCGGGACAACGTCTGCCGGGCCCGCTAGTATATACTATATGTATATAGTTTAATACATATAACCAAAGAAGTTTGACTTCCACCGCGTGTACACAATGATACACGTAATGTATTTTTTTATTTCATAAGGTATCAAACAGACATGTAGGTCATTTAACTTATTTTCTTTAATTTGAATTAGGTTTATATACAGTCCTTCTCGATCTTTTCGGCCGCTTTGAATATAGCTGTAATAAATTCGGGTTTACTCGTAATACAGCCAAGGGTGTAATACAAAACAAAGTTCAAATATTCTTACAGGAATCGAAAATCGAAATAGTTCAGTTGTTTCGATGTTCTACATTTATACTAATACTAGTCCCTACCCGCGACTTCGTTCGCGTGAAATAATTACTTTGGGCTATCGCTAACACGTAGCGGAAGCTCTGAAGAGGAAAAAAAAAACCGATTTTGAAACATTCTTTATTGGTGCTCCGCTCCTATTGGTATTGGCATCATGATCATGATATTTTTTTCAAATCGGGCCAGTAGTTCCTGATATTACCCCCTACAACATCACAAACTCACAACGTCACAAACTTTACCTCTTTATAATATTAGTACTGATTATAAAGCTGGAAGGTTTGTTTATTTGTTTGGTTGAACACGCTAATCTCAGTAACTACTGGTACGATTTGAAAAATTCTTTCAGTGTTAGACTAGGAGACGAATAGGAGAGGAGTACCAATGAAAAATTTTTTTTTTAATTTTTTTTGAGTTCTTGCGATGCGTGTTAGCCTTAGTATACGGCCTGAGTGCATCTGCGTTCGGCGGTGCGTACAGCGGGGCGTCCAGCGTCCAAGAGCGACGCTCGGGTGCCACTCAGGACACTCACGTATTAATGCATACGTTTGAAACGAACGCCGGACGCGACGCTACGCTCGACGCTCGGTTATAGCGTCCACTCTGGACGTACACTTAGCCCACAATAACTATTCCACTATAATATAATACGTATTTACACCTAAATTTATGTTCCGCGCAAAAAATTCAGAGCGGTCAAAGAGTTTGGCGAGGCTAGTATGTATTCTTTATGACTACACCAATCTCATAGTGTGAAATAGTTTGCTGTGTATGTTTAACCGACCACAAAAGAACTGCAGTTGAGTCTGAGGCCAGTTATAATAACTACTTTTGAGGAACTCCTTGTGTGACATGCATGTTGTCACTCACTCTATTCACACCAGAACACACTGACGCGAACATGCCGCTTTCTGTTCGAAATGAGGTCAGTGATTAAATTTCCGCGATAGAACCTTACCACTGCCACCCTTACACATGCTTTACCAATCTCTAATATGGATATAGAAGGATCTATAGAAATTTATAAGAAAAGAACACGTTAAAAATAGATAACAATTTAAAACATAATCACACCGAATCATCATCACCCTCTAAGGTTTCGTGGGTTGGCAGGGTTTTACAGCCCGACTGGGTCGCAATCACCTTGTATGGCGAAAACCCATCATAGTGATCCGCTTCTGCGTGTCGTGTTTCGGGATCAGCCAGTGCACATCCAGTTTTTCTCAGGCCGGCATAACAGCGGCGACCGGCGATGGATAGATTTTCTCTCGGTGGTCGCCATTGTTTTTGGATTGTCCTCTGCTTACCATCGGGCATATTGCAGTCATTTGCCGATCTACATTAAAAAAAAGAGATCCATTGTAGGCCCATAGACCTCATCCCGAAGGAAGGTATGGGCATAATCACCACGCCAGCCCACGACGTATTAGCGACTTCAGACTCTGAGAAATCCACAGTTCTATGTTTTTCCCACATACAGTAGTACTACAAGAACATTTCTCAGGTTAAGGTTTCCTCATGATGTTTTGTATGCACCATCAGCCGATAGTGTTACCCATTTAATTTAGTAAATGTCGCAAATCCCGAAAAATTCGTTAGTACATGTGGGGGTTCGAACATGCTGACATCGAAATGATATTCCACCGGTCAAACCACTAGTCCACTACGTCTTTACACCAAATAATCTATATATTAATACGTGAAGCCCAAACTTTGTATCCCTTTTTGAGAGAAATGCGCGAACGGATGAACGTGAAACTTGACATAATTAAAGTTTATATGGAGGAGAAGTGCAGAAAACTATTTATTTTATATAAAATGCATTAGAAGTACATTACATTAATTAAAATATGCATTAGTCACACTACTGCTTCAATTTTACACAACATATACACACATGTAAATAAAAAAGACATTTTGATATCTGTCAATAAAGGACTTCAAAAAAGGTTGTGAAGGAGGTTGCTATGCTCGACTGTATGTATTATTTTACTCTTACGTTCCAATTACCCTTTTTCATTCTACATTCAACTTTAAAAAATCAATGAACTATGGTCGAATGTCGACCACTGGGCGCCCACTGGTATATGCAAATACTCGGAACAAGTCTTAATGTTGTCAAATAAAAAATCCCTTTGAACCAATACACAGTTGGGTATGTTCGGATATTTAAAAAAACAAATATCAGTTTGACAGTTTCCCTAACAGTTGTTCTTGGAAGATTTATTTGAACGTGTAAAGGCGTAAACTGAAACTTTATTCCTGGCCGTGAAAATGTTATGGCTGTTGTTAAACTTTTGTTTACATAACTGTGGTTTGCGGTGTTTTATCTCTTTGTGCTGGTGTTTGTTAGCTTTTACGTAATTCTATTTGGTTTCTAGGGTTATTCGTACTAACAATGACTGAAGTGGTGCTGGAAAGTTATGTATTGTGAGATTAGAGTGGGCTGGAACAATGGTTCCCAAAGTTGAATAGGCCGCGCTTCGCCTAATAAAGTCTTCTAAATTTGAAATGGTGGTAGAGCCACGCTGAAGCTATTACTGGTTTCAGCATGAATGGGTCGGCTCGTCCGGGGTAGTACCACCCTCTCATAGAAAACCGACGTGAAGTAACAGTGCTTGCATTGTTGCGTTTCGTTCGGTCAGTGAGAGCGCCGGAGGCCCATCTCCCCTCCCCTCTCCTCACTCCTCTCCCTCTCCCTCCTTTAACCCTTCCCCCCAAAGGGTGGCAACGCACTTGCGACCCGTCTGGGGTTGTGAGTGTCCATGGACGGTGGTGGTCACATAAAATCAGGTGACCAACCTGTTCGTTTGACACCTATGATATAAAAAAAAATTGAAATAAGTTTCCTAATTTTCATGAAGAAGAAAGGGAAATAAATATATGAATTAAGGTCTGTTAGAATAAGAAAACAGTGCATTGACCAGGGTGTTCGTATGATCTTATTTTTCAAGCTCACCTAATATTAGCCCATACTTTGGGAAATGCTGAGAAATTAATATTATAATAAATCGGCTAGGGTATTTAGGTTTACTTGTGGTTGAAATTTGTCTATAATAATTGATACAAAGTTTATGAATTTAAACGTCTTATGGAAGGCCTTTGAAATTCTGATCCGCAACCTTTTTGTGTGCCGAAAAGTGTTGGGCGTAAACGTTGTGTCGGGTAGATTGGGAGCAGTGTCTTCTGTCAGTTGTCTTCGAGTATTGGAGAATAGTGAGACATACGCTCTTCTCGCTTTCTTTTTAAAAGTTTCACTTCTACACCATGAGCACTATACACAATAATTTTGCTTCTAGTATATACATATTTTATTTGTATATCCTGTTGGTTTCTTTAAATAATAAAAACTTTATTGAGTATTGTACAAATGTTGTCGAAGTAAGAACCATGACGTAAGGAATAGAGACTTTGAAAGCTTCGATTCGTCGATGTCGTGGAAAAAACATTATTTCCAATCTTTCTTATTCAGAACACTAAAAAGTCCATGAGCGAAATTTCAAGCATAACAATTATTAAAAGTTATCCCAAATTAAATGAATGTCATGATTGATTAATTTAAAATTTATAGAAGAAGATTTGATATTATTTTGCTTAAATGATCAAATAGTATTGCAAAATCAATTACAGCTTTCTAGATTTTTTATACCAATAGTGAGTATGGAAATATTTGCTAGTTATTTATTTTTTTATCTATATCCTTTTCTGTATCCCTGATAATCTATACAAAATTGAATTGAACAATCATGGTTAAGTAATTAAGGCTTTGAAGCGTAACAAACAAATTTACATTCGCATTTATAATATTAGTAACGATGTCAATTTAATCGTTTGCATTTTGATAATATTTGATATCGATTTTAATTATATTTTGAAATAAATTTCGTAGAACACTCAACAATAAGGCTTTCAATATTGAACCTGTGTAACAAGGTAATTGAGTTATTTCCAAAAACTTATTCAGTCTCTGAACATTTCATTTCAATAATATATTATGGTTTTAACGAATATACTTCGTTATTATTCAATTATTTTCGATATTCTAATCGTAACTGACCTTTGGTTTCGTTTGAAATCCTTGGCAATCACAGCGATAGGCTTTAGGTCATGTTCCATCGTCGCACTAAAATGCGTTTGCGTATTATTTTTTCCTTCGAGGAAAAAAAATCATGAGTTTTGTATGCGTACCCAATATATAAGGTTTTATTAGTTCTCAGTCGGAAGAGAACGTATCGTCTTTATAAGATAGATGAAATATCTAAAATGCAAATCCGAGTGAAAGATAAGGTCGAGGTTAAAGCAAGATTGGAATACGAAAATCGAATTACGCCAGTATTCCGTGACTGAACTGTTAATAAAATTGGATACCGATCGCTTTAAGTTTTTATTTTTGTTTTTATATATTCACGTCTTTACTATCATTTCGTATTATATTTCAATTATCCTTTCAGTCAGATGATGTATTCCGTGGAATGTCATATTAATACTACCTCTTTATTTTTTTGGAATGTCCTTTGCAAGCCATACCATTGATTTACAGTAAATGCTTTTCTTCTTGTTGTATTCTTGTTCTTCTCGATGACTAGGTTCTTTTCCGAACCGGTGGTAGTTTTGACGTGCATCAGTGACTTCTTAGGGCCTAAATTGAATAAAGTGTTTTTGATTTGATTTGATTCGAATATAATGTAATTTTCTACAAATTATATGTTTTGTTATCTACAATTGGATACCGATCGTTTGAAGTTTTTATTTCTGTTTTTTTTTTATTCCATTTTTACTGTTATTTGGTATTATGTTCCTGTTATTTTAGGCAGTTTCTCAGTTCAGTTTAGCTCTTTTTAATTCTCTTTTTGGGATATCCGCAGACCGCTCGTTGTATATATCCAAGTGTTTTAGATAGGTATAGTAAGTTCTTTTCTTCTTTTATTTTTATCGTAGGAGGCATACAAACACGTGGGTCACCTGATGTTAAGTGATGACCACCGTCCATAGACACTTGCAACACCAGGAGAGTCACAAGTGCGTTGCCATCCTGTGTTTGCGGGAGGGGCAGGAAGGAAAGGAGAGATGGGCCTCGGGCGCTCTCACTGACCGAACGAAACGCAATAATGCAAGCACTGTTACTTCACGTCGTTTTTCTGTGAGAGGGTGGTACGGTACTACCCTGGGCGTTTAATATAGTTATTTTACACTTTTGTGAGCATTATTTGTTTTGTAACTTGGCTTACTTCCTTTTTCCTCGAACTGACTATGCTATTGACCCTGCAGGGTCTTCACAGCTTCACCGGACTACATTGGCTTACTTATAGTTTCGTTTTATCTGTCATTTACGGTATATAGTATGATAGTAGGGATATTTATATGCACGTCTGGTTAAATACCATTTCCAAGTTGGAAATTTGTCGCCAAGTTGATTTGAGAGCTGCATTTTGAGAGCCATTGGCCCTCTAGCGTTAGGTAGTGATTACCACCTTGTACTATATCATCATTTAACATCAGTCGTGATTGTGGTTAAACTATGCAACTTATAAAGTATTTAAAAAAATACCTTCATTTCTAATTTTTCATTCTTGGTTCTCTCTTTTTATTGGATTTGCTAACAGTCAAATATAGCGTGTTCTGGTGCATTTGAGTAAATCAAATCAAAACAAAAATACTTTATTCAGTTTAGGCCCTAACAAGGTATTATGAACGTCAAAACTATCACCAGTTCAGAAAACAACCCAGTCCTCGAGAAAAACCGGTAAGAAACTCGAACGGGTAAATCTTTTTAACATATTATATATATTTCGAATACATTATACGTTACAATACCGTTTTTAGTGGATGCACAGAGAGGAGTTAATCCCAGACATCACCATCGTTCACATATTTATCCACTCTATAATAGCCTTTGGACACTAAAACCTGCTTGACATGGCGTTTAAATTTACAGTCCGGCAAATCGGTAATATGTTTGGGACTTTATTGGAAAACCTAACACTATTACCTAAGAAACTATTACTGGTTTTGCTAAGTCTGAAACATGGAACGACCAGTTTGTTACAGTTTCTAGTATTTAGAAAGAAACTGTCGCATTCGCTGTTACTAAAATATTTTTTCCTGAATTGTTATGTGGGGAATAAATATTTAAAAAGGGTTCTGCTAACACATGATGAACACTTACTTGTCTTACAAGATATCAGCTATTCATTACTTTGTCGAACTCAAACAATGACTTTTTTTCCGTATTCTGCAGGCTCTGGGTCCGCACCTTTTTTTTTGCTTTCCTTTATTTTGTTATTTACGTCAAACAGTGTCTGTGAGCAATTATTGGGTTTTTTAATTTATTATTGTACTTAACTATTAGCTTTTTTTTATATCATTGGTGGCAAAGGAACTCAATTTAATCGTTTGCATTTTGATAATATTTGATATCGATTTTAATTATATTTTGAAATAAATTTCGTAGAACACTCAACAATAAGGCTTTCAATATTGAACCTGTGTAACAAGGTAATTGAGTTATTTCCAAAAACTTATTCAGTCTCTGAACATTTCATTTCAATAATATATTATGGTTTTAACGAATATACTTCGTTATTATTCAATTATTTTCGATATTCTAATCGTAACTGACCTTTGGTTTCGTTTGAAATCCTTGGCAATCACAGCGATAGGCTTTAGGTCATGTTCCATCGTCGCACTAAAATGCGTTTGCGTATTATTTTTTCCTTCGAGGAAAAAAAATCATGAGTTTTGTATGCGTACCCAATATATAAGGTTTTATTAGTTCTCAGTCGGAAGAGAACGTATCGTCTTTATAAGATAGATGAAATATCTAAAATGCAAATCCGAGTGAAAGATAAGGTCGAGGTTAAAGCAAGATTGGAATACGAAAATCGAATTACGCCAGTATTCCGTGACTGAACTGTTAATAAAATTGGATACCGATCGCTTTAAGTTTTTATTTTTGTTTTTATATATTCACGTCTTTACTATCATTTCGTATTATATTTCAATTATCCTTTCAGTCAGATGATGTATTCCGTGGAATGTCATATTAATACTACCTCTTTATTTTTTTGGAATGTCCTTTGCAAGCCATACCATTGATTTACAGTAAATGCTTTTCTTCTTGTTGTATTCTTGTTCTTCTCGATGACTAGGTTCTTTTCCGAACCGGTGGTAGTTTTGACGTGCATCAGTGACTTCTTAGGGCCTAAATTGAATAAAGTGTTTTTGATTTGATTTGATTCGAATATAATGTAATTTTCTACAAATTATATGTTTTGTTATCTACAATTGGATACCGATCGTTTGAAGTTTTTATTTCTGTTTTTTTTTTATTCCATTTTTACTGTTATTTGGTATTATGTTCCTGTTATTTTAGGCAGTTTCTCAGTTCAGTTTAGCTCTTTTTAATTCTCTTTTTGGGATATCCGCAGACCGCTCGTTGTATATATCCAAGTGTTTTAGATAGGTATAGTAAGTTCTTTTCTTCTTTTATTTTTATCGTAGGAGGCATACAAACACGTGGGTCACCTGATGTTAAGTGATGACCACCGTCCATAGACACTTGCAACACCAGGAGAGTCACAAGTGCGTTGCCATCCTGTGTTTGCGGGAGGGGCAGGAAGGAAAGGAGAGATGGGCCTCGGGCGCTCTCACTGACCGAACGAAACGCAATAATGCAAGCACTGTTACTTCACGTCGTTTTTCTGTGAGAGGGTGGTACGGTACTACCCTGGGCGTTTAATATAGTTATTTTACACTTTTGTGAGCATTATTTGTTTTGTAACTTGGCTTACTTCCTTTTTCCTCGAACTGACTATGCTATTGACCCTGCAGGGTCTTCACAGCTTCACCGGACTACATTGGCTTACTTATAGTTTCGTTTTATCTGTCATTTACGGTATATAGTATGATAGTAGGGATATTTATATGCACGTCTGGTTAAATACCATTTCCAAGTTGGAAATTTGTCGCCAAGTTGATTTGAGAGCTGCATTTTGAGAGCCATTGGCCCTCTAGCGTTAGGTAGTGATTACCACCTTGTACTATATCATCATTTAACATCAGTCGTGATTGTGGTTAAACTATGCAACTTATAAAGTATTTAAAAAAATACCTTCATTTCTAATTTTTCATTCTTGGTTCTCTCTTTTTATTGGATTTGCTAACAGTCAAATATAGCGTGTTCTGGTGCATTTGAGTAAATCAAATCAAAACAAAAATACTTTATTCAGTTTAGGCCCTAACAAGATCAATAAATTTCGCAAAACTTTTGGTTTTGTACATTCCTTCGAAATGACTCATTGGGAGACAGTTTATGGTACAGAGCTCATTGAAAAATTTCTCTAAGTAACTGAGGGCTAATACTGTAATTAGTAGTTTAAGTTATCGAGGGTGCATATTTTAAGTAAGAGAGGTTTTAGGCTCAGAGGGGAAGGGAACAGATTATTTTTTGAAATTATAGAGGTTTTTACCTTATCAAGGTTTAACTTATCGAGGTTCTACTGTATTTATAATTTTGATCTCTGCAAACCAGTTTTTTTACTTCCAGTAAAAAAGTTCGTAAATTACAAATAGATAAATAGATTGTTATAATTTAAAGAAAGAGAAAATAAAAAATAAACCAGTTTTGCGGCCTTGTTTACTTGTTAAACTTCTGATGCATACTCTAGAAGGTCACTTGTCTTGCCGATTGGGGTTACACATATTTGCGATTCAATGAGGTTCTCGCAGACGGCGTCGTGGACATACCTAAATTGATATGCGAACTGACATATCCAATAGTGTTTTTGCACGGAAATGATGTACTACGGAAATTTTTAGGTTTATATGAACTATACGACCTTAGATGGATATTATAATCGTGATAGCAAACTTAATAAAGGTCTTGAGATATGACAACTAATTTGGAATATTATCCTATTGAGAACCATAAAGAGACTTGGCGGAAATTTGTTTCTATATAAGTGGATTTAATTTTTTAGATAATACTAGTTGTGACGGCGACTACGTCCGCGTGGAACCTAAAATAAAAAACAGTGACCAATAAAATAATTTGAATGTATTAAGTCATTTACTTAAATACTTTTCTCTCGGAGTTAAGTCGCGTCGTCATTAAAATTACAATAACTTTTGATAGATTGAACCGATTATAATGAAACCAAGGCTAAATGATACTCGACGATAGGCTTTATGATTTTCTTGTTGATGTTTTATCGTGAACGCAGTACTTTAGCAGTGATGCGTGCTCATACAAACAGACATACAGACATTAAATGATTGAAATGTATTTTATTCCTTATACCAAGACACTTACAACATTTTTTTCCACAAAAATCTAAAAAGTACAGTCACGTTAGATTTGCATTCTCAGTATATGAACAGATATAATTCAAATTTATGAGTATCAAGTACACCATCTATTAAATTTATTTATTTGCCGGACAAATTTATCCATATATGTGTTATACATAATTCATTAAGCTATTCATAATCGTGTTCCTTCGTTGATATTTTCGAATATACATATTTCAACTTTTTTGTGCCTAGAGTTGCTACAGCGATCTGCTTACTTGCTAACTGCAATCTTGATTCTAGATGTGTTTAATAAACTAGAAACAACTTTGTAGTCTAAACATATTTATTGGCTTACATGACAATATAATGTAATTTTCTACAAATTATATGTTTTGTTATCTACAATTGGATACCGATCGTTTGAAGTTTTTATTTCTGTTTTTTTTTTATTCCATTTTTACTGTTATTTGGTATTATGTTCCTGTTATTTTAGGCAGTTTCTCAGTTCAGTTTAGCTCTTTTTAATTCTCTTTTTGGGATATCCGCAGACCGCTCGTTGTATATATCCAAGTGTTTTAGATAGGTATAGTAAGTTCTTTTCTTCTTTTATTTTTATCGTAGGAGGCATACAAACACGTGGGTCACCTGATGTTAAGTGATGACCACCGTCCATAGACACTTGCAACACCAGGAGAGTCACAAGTGCGTTGCCATCCTGTGTTTGCGGGAGGGGCAGGAAGGAAAGGAGAGATGGGCCTCGGGCGCTCTCACTGACCGAACGAAACGCAATAATGCAAGCACTGTTACTTCACGTCGTTTTTCTGTGAGAGGGTGGTACGGTACTACCCTGGGCGTTTAATATAGTTATTTTACACTTTTGTGAGCATTATTTGTTTTGTAACTTGGCTTACTTCCTTTTTCCTCGAACTGACTATGCTATTGACCCTGCAGGGTCTTCACAGCTTCACCGGACTACATTGGCTTACTTATAGTTTCGTTTTATCTGTCATTTACGGTATATAGTATGATAGTAGGGATATTTATATGCACGTCTGGTTAAATACCATTTCCAAGTTGGAAATTTGTCGCCAAGTTGATTTGAGAGCTGCATTTTGAGAGCCATTGGCCCTCTAGCGTTAGGTAGTGATTACCACCTTGTACTATATCATCATTTAACATCAGTCGTGATTGTGGTTAAACTATGCAACTTATAAAGTATTTAAAAAAATACCTTCATTTCTAATTTTTCATTCTTGGTTCTCTCTTTTTATTGGATTTGCTAACAGTCAAATATAGCGTGTTCTGGTGCATTTGAGTAAATCAAATCAAAACAAAAATACTTTATTCAGTTTAGGCCCTAACAAGGTATTATGAACGTCAAAACTATCACCAGTTCAGAAAACAACCCAGTCCTCGAGAAAAACCGGTAAGAAACTCGAACGGGTAAATCTTTTTAACATATTATATATATTTCGAATACATTATACGTTACAATACCGTTTTTAGTGGATGCACAGAGGAGTCAATCCCAGACATCACCATCGTTCACATATTGATCCACTCTATAATAGCCTTTGGACACTAAAACCTGCTTGACATGGCGTTTAAATTTACAGTCCGGCAAATCGGTAATATGTTTGGGACTTTATTGGAAAACCTAACACTATTACCTAAGAAACTATTACTGGTTTTGCTAAGTCTGAAACATGGAACGACCAGTTTGTTACAGTTTCTAGTATTTAGAAAGAAACTGTCGCATTCGCTGTTACTAAAATATTTTTTCCTGAATTGTTATGTGGGGAATAAATATTTAAAAAGGGTTCTGCTAACACATGATGAACACTTACTTGTCTTACAAGATATCAGCTATTCATTACTTTGTCGAACTCAAACAATGACTTTTTTTCCGTATTCTGCAGGCTCTGGGTCCGCACCTTTTTTTTTGCTTTTCTTTATTTTGTTATTTACGTCAAACAGTGTCTGTGAGCAATTATTGGGTTTTTTAATTTATTATTGTACTTAACTATTAGCTTTTTTTTATATCATTGGTGGCAAAGGAACATGTGGGTCACCTGATGTTAAGTGATCACCACCGTCCATGGACACTAACAACACCAGAGGAGTTGCGAACGAAACGCAACAATGCAAGCACTATTACTTCACGTCGGTTTTCTATGAGAGGGTGGTACTACTCCGGACGAGCCGACCCATTCATGCTGAAACCAGTAATAGTTTCAGCGTGGCTCTACCACCATTTAGCTACTTTGGGACGAATATTTTAATGATGTTTTTGTCTTTATGGCGATTGCATTTTGATCCTTTATGGCAATTTTTAGGTTATAATTCACAATGCCTCGCGCTGGAGCGTCCACGGCCCGATGGATGAATCTACTAACCGCGTTGTCAGTCACGTCGGTATAATAGTCACAAAATAATGACTTACATCTAATGCATTAGTCAGACGCGTTAGCAAAAATCGCTAGTTCGTTCTTTGTTCTTTTGTCTGTGTGTGTTAGCACTTACGAATATGAACAGACTCCAAATGGATGGAAGCCAACTATCTCATCCATTATTTCATAAAAAATAATTATACAACTATCCAACTTTATTCGCGTACTGAATTTCTTTTTTTGAGATATTCAATTGTACAACAATATGCACATTTGTTCTCTGTTCAATATGTTTACACTTGTATGTTCTTCCGATGGACGCGTGTACAAATCTTGTTATTAGGTTTGAGTGTCCTTAAAGAGAAATATTGCGAATTCTGTCATAATCGAAATGTTTCTTACTAATAGGCTATTGTTAAAAATCTCTCACATAGTATATTTCAATTTTGTCAACAGATGGGCTTAAAGAACGGATCCTGTTTGTAGATGTTAGATTAGACAGAAAAGTATTCCAGTAGAAAAGAACACGATTTATATTGCCTAGCATTAACACAATTGCCACAAAATTATCAGCTAATACAAAATGTCAAACTGAACGATTCAATTTCATATAAAAGAGCTTTGGTTCATCGTTTTTGTTACTACCACCATACGGCCCCATGCTCAAGCCCTTTGTGACTCTCACGTAGGGCGACAAGCCCTTTACAGCGTAACAATAGGGTAACGTATGAAAAGAAGATTGGGGTCCCCCAAGGGAATATACTAGGGCCCTCCTAACATTACAATTTTGATAGTGCAACGGAGAATTTATTAGCTCTATTTATTGCTTCGTCTTATCTCTTTGTGATAGCTTGGGCTTCTTTATTAACGGATTCGTTTTTTATTCTTTGTTTGGTCGTAACTGGTCTTGTGACTTATTAAAGGATTTCTAAGTGTAATTTGAAGATAAGTGTATCTGTACGTGGGATGGCAACGTGAAATCAGGTATGACTTAGTTTATTTCATTCTGATAACAATATATTCTTGATAATTTAATGTATGTC